>CAUYON010083870.1:0-107309 GCA_963573935.1 Arctocebus calabarensis | reverse complement strand
AAATGGAAGATTGTATTTAAGCTAGAATGGTGAAAAGAAAAAAAGAAAAAAATGTCAAGGAAACATGTTAAAATTAAAAAAACAAAAAACAAAAACAAAGGCCCCACAACCAAGCAGTATATATATCTTTCTAAGTATTGACCAAGCAACAGGTGATCTTCTGAGGTATGAGATGTTAATCACAATGTGATACAGCTGTGCAAGGTGGGAGCTGGAGGCCGCTGCTGATTACTCAGACCCTGCAGGTTCGGGAGCCCAAATAACTCCTCAACCCACTCAAAAGACACTCCAAGCCATACACCTGGGCCAAGCAGAAGCTTTCCAGGGACAGCTCTTACCCCTGGGATCTCTCCTGGTGTGGCTGTCTGCTTATCCAGTGCACCAAGTCCAGTCTCCCCCTATGTCCCTGAGGGCCATGGTTGTCAATCTGCCAAGTACTTGGATGTCCGCACTTCCCCAGTGGCACAGTCCCCTCTTTGGGCAGCTCAGTCAATAGATCACTCACCCCAGGTCTCCCGGCAAATCCCGGCACTGCAACACGCTGGGGCAGCCCACAGCTGAATGATATTAGCTCCTTTCCAGCTCAGCAGCTCAGTCTGGGGCCCCAGACATCACCCAAAGTCATCTGCACACTGGCCCAAGATCTCACAAGGGCTGCGGGTTCAAACTTGGCCCCGGCCAAACTGCATCAAAAATTAGCCTGGCACTATGGTGGGCGCCTGTAGTCCCAGCTACTTGGGAGGCTGAGGCAAGAGAATCACCTAAGCTCAAGAGCTGGAGGTTGCTGTGAGCTGTGATGCCACAGTACTCTACCGAGGGCAACAAAGTGAGACTCTGTCTGAAAAAAAAGAAAAGAAAAGAAAGGAGTAGAAAGGACTTACCCCCGGGAAAAGAGAAAGAAAGAAAATTGTTTTTTAATTTGCATCTTTAACATTTGTTCTAAAAACAAACATATATAAGGCAAATATGACAAATATGATTTATCTGTTTAATTTTTCCATTGTGTACATTGTTATCTGTTATACTAGTTCACAAAGTTTTCTGTAGTCATAGCATCTTTTAAAACTAAAATGTAAGTGGCTCAAACCCTCACCCTAGGTATAGAACATCCAGAAATCTTTTCAATTTTAGGGGATTTACAATTGGATAAATCAGTTCTTGTGCTGGGAGCATCTTTCCTTCTTCCTTCACGCTTGGCTCTGGGCATCCGCTAGTCTGGACTGTCTGAACCACAGGTCTCCAGGCCTCACTCAATATTTTGCTTTCACCAAGATGCCAGCACAGTAGACGGAGGCTTAGGGGGAGGCAGCATTGTCCCTCAACTTCCCATATCATTACAAACACAGAGCTCCTGTTTATGGTAGATTTGTGCTAATAATTGAGAATAATGAAGGATTACAGCTCAGTGAAATACTTAAAAATAAAATATGTTCTAAAAGTTCATTTAGCCATTTCCACTTCACCTTAGGCCTACATCGTTTCCATCTGGAGTTTTTTCTTACACACACACATACACACTTTCCCTACTCTGCCAGTCTCCTACTTCCGAAATCCTTTCTGCAGAATAGCTTTATTATTCACCCTGGCCTCAAACTAAGTTTAAGCCTACCTTTGTAAATCCAAACTATGAATGCTTTGCTAAACAAAGGGACTTTTTTCCGAAGCCTCTACAGTTTAGTTGTACAAAACAAAAGGGAAAACTTTGAAATTATAGGTTTTCCTTATAACATGACCAAATTTTATGCAAGAAATCATCCCCTAAAAGTCTTTCTGAAAAGAAGGACCACATTTTATGCAAGAGATCATCCCCCAAAAGTCTTTCTGAAAAGAAGAAGGAAAATAGTATGAAAATTCACTCTCTCCAGTAAATTTGTAAGAGCAGAGAGTCTCCTCCAGTCCTCCCATCCACAATTTACCCAACCCTGCTCCATGCACACATGTGTACAAATGTTAAAAGTCCTGAAATCTGGGTCCATTCAGCATAAGGGCAAATAACTCCATATACCTTAGTCAATACTGAAGATACGTGTGTGTAATGACCCCATATTACAATGACTGTCTATAATGATGGTGCTTTAAATGTGTGTAGTCATCTACAGATTACATTGAATTTTTACATAAAATAACCTGCAGAGAAATACATAGCACACCACAAATTATTTTTCATAAAATTGAAGCTTTAATATAGTTCTGTTGTTTGGCTTTTATTTTTTTATTTTTATTTTTTTTGGTTTTTTTTTTTTTTTTTTAATACATAGTCTCACTTGTCACCCCTGGTAGAGTGCTCTGGTATCACAGCTCACAGCAACCTCAAACTCTTGGGCTTGAGTGATTCTCTGGCCTCAGCCTCCCAAGTAGCTGAGACTACAGGTGCCCACCACAACGCCTAGGGATTCACTCTTGCTCAGGCTGGTCTCGAACTCCTATGATCAAGCAATCCACCCACCTCAACCTCTCAAAGTGCTGAGATTACAGGCATGAGCCACTGCACCCAGCCCTATAATCTAGTTCTCTTGACTCTTCACACGGTGCCTCTTCACTCTACCATGGTGACTCAAATCCTACTTCATCAAGAAAAGATTAATGTCAGGGTACAATAGAAAGGACAAAGCAAAAAGAAATACAAAAGGTTTTAGAAATAGTTCATTTAGGAATTTAAGTTTTGATGTCTAGAACAGGGCCTAAAACATAGTAGGTAATCAAGAATTATCCATTGAGTGAATAAATGAATGAATGAGAAAAACATGTGAATCCTTAGCATCTGAAATCACAATGCAGTTAACCAGAACAACTCAAGGACATCAAATGGCCAGAATGATGCTATTCAGGACAGGAAGATTCCCTTACAGGAACAGACATATATATATCCATATACTTCCCACTAGCCATCATTCTCTACCTTCCCATTGAATTGTACATAAAGCCACATTAGAAAGTGTCTAATCTGTCTCAGATTGTAAGATGAGAAATCATACCCATAAGAACGCTACCTGAGGAAGACACTGAGATTCTCATGAGATTGTTTTACAAATTTCTGATTTACCCTACAGAGCGCCTTTTGTGTAACCTGTAGTGAAACCAGACTTCCTTCAAGGAAAGACGATGTCTGACGTCCTTCATCCTGGTGCTGAACACAGGAGGTAAAGCCACACCCTTGATCGTGACTCACAGGAGGGAGAAAAATCTGTTCAGAGAATAGTACATGCCAGGGAATAGACCCCTGGCTTCAGGGACTCCTGGTGCCTAAGAAAACAAGAGTCTTTTCTTTGGCAGAATTTATTTCAAAATGTGTAAGAGAAGAGAGCAGATTCAAAGAAAAAGAGTGACGATCACATACTACATTGTTGATACAAGTATTGGAATTGAAGCACACTGGAGAATTTAGAACATCGACCAAAATATAGGCAATCTTTCTCTGGGAAAAATGCCAGAATGTTATTAGATCACTAGCAAAGCACATGCAGGAGAGGAGGATGGTCAGCATTTTCATCAGACCACAGCAATCTTGGGATGGGCTCTGGGTCGACACCCACCAGGAGCTCATAGAATGCTGCCAAGTATTGAAGTTGTGTAATCATATTGAAATAAATATTTGCTCAAGGACACAAACATCTTGTGATAAATTAACAAGAATACCAAAAGAAACAAAATTCTATGAACTCAATGCAATTTTGAATTAGTAAATTGAAAATTTGAATCAGTAAATATTGAAGGTTTTGAGTCAGTAACTATTGAAGATACAATGTAAAGATCAATAATTTTAAAATATCTTCTACCAAAAGGATAGTGTTTTTCCTGCAGATTTTCTGGAAATCTACAGGAGCTGACTGGTTTGGCCTCGCAGCTTGGAGATCTCACCTTGCTGTGGGACCACAAGGCTCTCTCTCAAGTCAACTGTGGTGCTGGGAAAACCCGAGGTCTGTTTTCTTTTCTTTTTACCATGTAATTAGTATTGCACAAACTAGATTATGGCAATATTGAAAGAAATTTAAAAGAAAGAAATAAAAATCACCTGAAATTCCCCTATTTTAATATTAATATAATGACTATTTTTATTTTATTAATTTCTTGCCCTTAATATATACATGTATGATTTTTCAAATTATACATTCAGCATACATCTGATTGTATTGTGCTGTTTTTCTTTTGTTAGATGATAAATGTTTTGCGTGTGTGACACAATTTTCATAATTGTTATATTTCTAATAGGTTTCCCATTGAAGTATTAATCCTAATTAATTTAACCATTTCTCTGCTATGCAACAGTTTAGTTCTTTCCCAATCTGTTCATTTATTCAGAAAGCATGGAAGTGATTTTTTTTTTTTATGTGACCAACACAGAGCTGAACATGAGTGACATAAAGATAAATGGGAAATGATCCCTGCTCCTAAGAAGTTTAGGTTGAAGGAAATGTGCTCACCAACAGAACTGAAACACAGTGCAAAGGGCACAATAAAAAGGCCCAAAGTCAGAAGGTATGGGCAGTTTTTTAGTCTCAATTAGCATATCTGAAAGTGCTTAAGGAGGAATATAAATGTTGTTATGAAAAACCAAGGCCAGAGTCAAGTTTTTGGGGAGAGACCAAGAATGAAAAAAAATTAAATATAACATCGTAAAAGTCTCTGCTCCTAAAAAGCCAAGGTGCACCATGAGTCCCCAGGAAGAGATACTGACTAGAGCTTCTCTCACTTTTATCTGATCTCAGGATCTATTGCAGGAAAACCATCAGACAGAGGATCTACCAGGCAGACTCTCAGGAAAACTACTCTGATATACCATACTTGGGTCATTACAGAAGATTTGAGAGATACAAAAATCAAGAGATGTAAAATCCTCATAGACAGAAGCAAATGAAACCCTCCCAACAACACTGATATGCAGAGCAAGTTGAAACTCAGGCAGGTAAAACAGAAAGAACCCTGCCAGATGTGTTTCTTGGAAGTGAAATAATGGACCACAACATGGTCTGTCTCAAAAGTTTTCTAGTGACCAACATACAAGCAGGTGTCTAAGCTGACAGAACCAATGAAACTGATCATTCACTCCAGAGTTTGAGTTTGCCAGTTTCATTCACAGCTTTATCGTCAAGAATTTTACAAATTAAGTAAGTATAAAATTCACCTTAGTATTGAATTGATTTGCTGCTAATATTTTCTAAATGTTTAAATTGCTGTCCATCCTACAAACATTGAAAGACTCTATGTGCTGAAATGTGCCACCCCCAAAAGATATAGCCTGAAGTCCTAACCCCTGGTACCTGTGAATGTAAACTTATTTGGAAATGGGGTCTTTGTAGATGTAATCAAGTTCATTTGAGGTCATTAGGTTAAGTCCTTAATCCAATAACTGATATAAGAAGAGAAAAATTTGGACACAGACACACAGGGAAGGCAGTCAAGTGAAGATGGAAGCAGAGTTTTGAGTGATGTTGCCACAAGCCAAGGAATGCTTGGGGCTACCAAAAACTGGCAGAAGTGAGAAAGGATTCTTCTCTACAGGCTTTCAGAGCATGAAAAGCATGGCACTACCAACACGATAGCTTCGGACAACTAGCCTTCTACAACTTTGAGAGAATAAATTTCTTACCCTGGCTTGGGGAGTAGAAGCAAAATAAAGAGTACCAAGTCAAGATGAGCAGTTTGGGAGGTTTTGCTATTGAAAGTATGGTCAGAGGACCAGCAGCAGCAGCTTCTGACAGCCTGATAAAAACGCAATATCTTGAATCCCACCCCAGATTCATAGAAGCAGGGCTTGTATTTGTACAAGATCCCCTGCTGACTGGCATGCATGCTAGGTCTGAGAAGCATGGCTCTCGGGCGATGGAATCAGGCCCTAAGCTCTTGGCAGCGGGCTTATGTTGAGCATAAAAACTTTCTCTTCTGATTTTTCTTTAATACCTGTGCAAGGCTTAACTTCTTTCCTTTTGGAATATAGGCAAACAAAGCTGAGACTATCACGGTGAGATCTGCAGAAAGTGGGCTTAGAATTTTCTTTTACTGTATGGCCATGATCAGGAAGCATTCTCAAAAGTGTCTAACTGAGACTATGTTTTTTTCTTTTTGAAGCTAAGCAGAATAAGCCACAACCCCACCTCTTCTTTGTGGGGCTGTGGAGATATGCTACCCACTGCATGGCCCTTCAAGGATGGACATGTTCTATGCACTGTGAGTACAGTCTGCAGCCTTCAATTGTCAATCAGCCCTTTCAGGGATCACCTGATCTATACAGAACCACCTCACTCAAGGTCATGCCCTTCCAAGGCTAGCTGGCATCCTGCGATTGAAGTGGGCCCAGCCATTTCAGCTCTGGTCCTACATCCCAGCTCTTCTCCCTCTGTCTAATCTGCTTCCTTCCTCTCCCTGCCACAGGGAGGGCATTGATCCTAAAGGCATTTCCTAAAGCTCCCAGAACCCTAAACTCTGTCTCAGTCTGCTTTCTGGAGATACCTGTGATATACCACGAAAAATATAAGGTTGCCAGACCTAGGGTAGAAATGGAACATAAATCTCACCCTGGGCATCTAAAAACCTAAGTCAAGTCCGAGATGAGCCACAGAGAGGCAGTGTGGTCTTGAACAAACCTCTTACTGCCTTTGAACCTGAAATGCCTGTAAGACAAGAATACTTCTTCCCCATCAATCTCACAGAGCTTAATGATGAGACAACATGTGTCTTGGGAAGGCACTCCACAAAGTGTAAGACGTTAGATGATTTATTATAGTAGAGCTTAGAGTTTGTTTTGTTTTTCTTTGCCTATTGCTTAAACCCATGCTTCCTGGCATTAAATCATTCAGATCACTCTAGAAAAATATTTCTCTGGGCTATTTTCACATTTGGTTGAGAATGTAAGTCTCAAAGGTTCATAAAAAGATGTCAAAAATAAAAAATTCAAAATGAACATCAAAATTCTCTGCAATTTTTTTTTTTAATTTCTGGCTGAGTATGGTGGCTCACACTTATAATCCTAGCATTTGGGGAGGCTGAGGCAGGAGAATTATTTGACACCAGGAGTTTGAGACCAGCCTGAGCAAGAGCGGGACCTGTCTCTACAAAAAATAGAAAAATTAGGTGGGCTTGGTAGCAGACACCCATAATCCCAGCTACTCAGAAGGCTGAGGCAGGAATATCTCTCTTTCTCTCTCTCTCTCTCTCTCTCTCTCTCTCTAGCGCGTGCGTGCGCACGCTTTTCTTTCTCAGAAAAATAGTCTCAGACCTGCATAACAGTTCACTTACTGGTAAATTGCCATAAAAGAAAAATTAAGAAATATAATAAGGGCCTACGTACCTTTGGCAACCTTCAGAGACTTTGAGTTTCTCACATCTAATTTGCTAAAAATAATGTTATTAATTAAAAATTGCAAATAAAATTTCAATTGCTCTCTAGGTTCATGAAAAGTACTGCTTTGCAAAAATACTTACAATTTACTAAGAGAAATGTTCTTTTATTTAGCCTTTTTGTAGCATGGATAAAGACAAAGCATGTCCTGTTTCAAAACTCACTATTGGCTCTGTGCCTGTGGCTCAAGCGGCTAAGGCACCAGTCACATACACCTGAGCTGGCGGGTTCGAATCTAGCCCAGGTCTGCCAAACAACAATGATGGTTGCAACCAAAAAATGGCGGGGTGTTGTGGCGGGCGCCTGTAGTCTCAGCTACTTGGGAGGCAGAGGCAGGAGAATCTCTTGAGCCCAGGAGTTGGAGGTTGCTGTGAGCTGTGATGCCACAGCACTCTATCCAGGGTGACAGTTTAAGACTCTGTCTCAAAATAAATAAACAAATAAAAACAATAAAAACTCACTATTGAAAGTGGTCCTGGGAATCACTTATATTGGTGCTAAAAGCAGGATTTAAAGCCTAAATTCCAGAAGGGTGAGCAAGGACTATGCTTTCATGGGCCTCTTCTTCATGAAGCAAAGTGTTTAAAGGTTGTCATAAAGGGCAAACAAGGAATATACTTTATACATTACAGTGGTTGCAATAAAAATTGGGATCAATAGGTTCCAGGGAGCAAAGTACTCAAATATGTGGACGCCAATCTGCAGAAACAGCCAGAACTTCAAAAAGCAGATTAGGATGTATGCAGAGGGGATGAGATGGGCTTTCCCAGGGAAGAAGATGTCTGGTCTGCCACAGAAAAATGTGGAAGCGAAAACAAAAAAGAACAAACAGAAAATACCTGGAAATGGAGACGGTGGCAGTCCCAGTGAGACACCTCAATCTCCTCGGAAGAAAAGGGCGTGGGTAGATCCTACTGTCAACAATGGAGAAACATTCGTGAACAGAGTTGAAGTGAAAGGAAAGATTCCTGAAGAGCTGAAACCTCGACTTGTTGATGACTAGGACTTAATTACCAGACAAAAACAGCTCTTTTATCTTCCTGCTAAGAAAAATGTGGAGGATTATGCAAATTATAGGAAATCTCATGCAAACACAGCTAATAAGGAGTACGCTGTTAATGAATTTGTGGCTGGGATAAAAGAATACTTCAATGTAATGGTAGGCATTCAGCTTCTCTACAAATTTGAGAGACCGCAGTTTGCTGAAATTCTTGCAGGTCGCCCTGATGTACCCACATCCCAGGTGTGTGGAGCATCACATCTACTGAGATTATTTGTACGAATTGGAGCAATGTTGGCCTATGCCCCTTTGGCTCAGAAGAGCCTGGCTTTATTACTTAACTATCTTCATGATTTCCTGAAGTACCTGGCAAAGAATTCTGCAACTTTGTTTAGGGCCAGCGAACACGAAGTGGCTCCTCCTGAATACCAGGAAAGCTGTGTGAGAGATGCTCTCACTCTTCTGTGTTTGGACCTCTGGAAACACATTTTTGCTCTTAGTCTTTCTCTTGTCCAAAAGATGTACTTTGAAAATCTTAGTGTATGAAAGAATTGATGTTTGTTTTCTGTCTGTTTTTAAACAGAGGAAATAAAAGGGGTTATAGGTCCTTTTTTCTTTTCTTACTTTTCCTTTTTCATTTCAAAGTTGCTGCCAGAGTATTCAGTGATGGACACAGAGAGACATGCTGGAGAGTGTTTTATTGCCTAGTTGACAAAGCTGTTTTTGAATGCTGGTGGTTCTATTCCTTTGACACTAGGCACCTTTATAATCCATGTTAATGCTATGTGACAAAATGCTCTGGTTCCTACTGCCAAGGTTCAATTCAGTGTATACCGAACACACTCACCCATTTGTGCTCTTTTTTTTTTTTTTTTTTTAGTGGTGCTTAAAGTTAAGAGCTCATCCTTTGCAAGCCATCCATTTTGTTCTGTAAGCATTTTATCTTTGCTCTAATTGTTGAAGAATGGTGGCTTGTTCTGTGGCTTTTATATTTGTGTCTAATGCACATTTTAACATGATAAACACAATGCATTCTATAGCTAGTTTTCTGGAAAAATCGATCTCTTAGGAATTGTTTTTCATATCTTTAATAAACTTATTTAAATTTCAAAAAAAGAAGAAGAAAATGGTCCTGCTCCATTAAAGTAAGAAAATAAGTATGAATAAATGATCTTTTAAAATGTATTCCATTCCAGGTGAAAATATGATCTTATAGTTACAAAACTCAGAAGACTCCATCAAGAGACTCCTGAAATTGATAAATAAATTCATCAAAGTCTTGGGTTACACCACCAATGTACACAAACCAGTAACCTCTCTTCCTATACACCAATAAGTTAAGGTGAAAGTCAAATCAAAGATTCAATATCACCCACAATAGTTACAAAGAAAATAAAATACCTAAGACTATACCTAACCAAGGAAGTGAAAGATCTGTACAAAAAGAAATGCAAAAACACCTGAGGAAAGACATTGCAGATGACATAAACAAAAGGAAAAACATATTATGGTCATGGATCGTAGAATCAACATGGTTAAAAATGCCCTTACTATCAAAGTGATTTACAGATTCAATGCAGTTCCTATCAAAAAATCAATGTCACGTTACGAAAAAATAATTTTATGCTTCAGGAACCAGAAAAGAGCCCAAATAGCCAAAGCAATCTTAAGCAAAAAGAACAAATCTGAAGGCATCACATTACTAGATTTCAAACTATACTATAAGGCTAGATAACCAAAACAGCACAAAACATAGAGATATAAACCAAAGGAACACAGCAGACAACCCAGAATAAAACCATCCACTTACAGCCAACTGGTCTTTGACAAACCAGAGAACAATAGACAAGAAGCCTTATTGTAAAGAAGCCTTATTCAGTAAATGGTGCTGGGGAAATTGTATAGCCACCTGCCACCTGTTTCATTAAACAGGATCTATATCTCTCACCACTCAAAAAATTAATTCAAGATGGTTAAAGGACATTAAATGTAAGGCCTTAAAACATAAGAACTCTAGAAGAAAATGTTGGAAAAATTTTTTTCTAGACATTGGCCTAGGCAAAGAATTTATGAAGACCCCAAGGGGAACCATAAATAAATAAATAAATAAATAAATAAGACTTGACTAAATAAAAAAGCTTCTGCACAGCTAAGGAAATAATTAACAAATCAAATAGGCAACCTACAGAAGAGAAGAAAATACTTGCAAGCTATATATCCCATAAGGGCTAATAACTAGCATCTACCAAGAACTCAAGTGAATCATCAGGAAAAAGACAACCCCATTAAAAAGTAGGCAAAAGAAATAAACAGAAGCTTTACAAAAGAAAATAGACAAATAGCCAATAAACATGTGGAAAAATGTTCAACGTCGCTAAATTAAAACCGTAATGAAGATATCACCTTACCCCAGCTAAAATGGCTTTTATTAAAAAGTACAAAAGCAATAGATGCTGGCATGGATGCCAAGAGAGAAGAACACTTAACACACTGATGGTGGACTGCAAATTAGTTTGTCCTTCATGGGAAACAGTATGGAGATTTCTCAAAGAACTAAAAGTAGACACCATCTGATCCAGGAATCTCGCTACTGTGTATTTACCCAAAGGAAAAGAAGTCATTTTACTAAAAATATACCTGCACTCAAATGTTTATTACAGCACAATTCATAATTTCAAAGATGTGGAATCAGCCAAAGTTCTCATCAATTCATGAGCAGATTAACAAAATGTGATTATACGTATACCCTGGAATACTACTCGGCCGTGAAGAAAGATGAATTAAAGCCTTTTGCAACAATTAGGATAGAACTACAGATTATCCAAAGGGAAGTATCTGAAGTGTGAAAAAAGAAACACCACATGAACTCGTTACTAAATTGGAACTAAATCAATGAACACACCTGTGCACAAAGGGAAGTAAAACTCAGTGGAAATCAAGTGGGGTAGGGGTTAGAAAAGGTGGGTGAAAACCTGCCTAACAGGTATAATGAACACTATCCAGGTGATAGGCACACTTTCTTTTTTCTTTTCTTTATTTTATTTTATTTTATTTTTTATTAAATTATAGCTATGTACATTAATGCAATGGGGTACAATGTGCTGATTTCATATACAATCTGAAATATTTTCATCAAAATGGTTACTGTAGCCTTCATGGCATTTTCTTAGATATTGTGGTAAGACCTTTATATTCTGCATTCAGTAAGTTTCATCTGTACCCTTCTAAGAGGCACCGTAGGTGTGATCCCACCAGTAACCCTCCCTCCATCCATCTCCCCCCTCCCTTCCTCTCCCTTGCCCCTTTCCCCATATTCTTGCGCTGTAATTGGGTTTTAGCCTTCATATGAAAGCTATAAATTAGTTTCATAGTAGGGCTGAGCACATTGGATACTTTTCCTTCCATTCTCCAGATACTTTGCTAAGAACAATATGTTCCAGCTCCATCCATGTAAACGTGAAAGAGGTAAAGTCTCCATCTTTCTTTAAGGCTGCATAATAGAGGCACAGTTTCAACCCTGACTCAAGCATAACAAAATCAATACATGTAGCCAAAAACGTTTGTACCCCTATAATATTTTGAAATAATAAAAAAATAAACATATAATCTTTTGAAATAATAAATAAACTTTATTCTATTCCAAAAATATTAATAAATGACAACTGGAGCAGATGAAGGTCAATTTGGTAGAATATAGAATGAGGTTTAAGCTAAACTGAAAGAAAAATGCAAAGGCAAAGTTGGTTTGGGTATCTCGTCTCTTCCCTCTCTGTTTATCTATTTTTTCTCCCCTTAAGATCTTCCAGTCCCAGTAAATGTTTTCTCTCCTTATTCCCTTGGCCTCAAGAAATCCTCATCCTATCTTGGTTTTCTTTGACCCTATACCTTTATTTTGTCCCAACCTAGGATGTATATTCCTTCCCCACCCGTGACCCACCCCAATAGGCAGCAGGTTCCCACGCTCTCAGGGAAACTAGCTAATCCAGAAGCTAACTAGTCTTACAGGAAGAGGCTGGTTGAGGAAACCGTATTACATGTGTCTGTTAATAATAACCCCCTAAAGATGCATGGTTCATGGGAACCATTTTTGCTATTAGTGATTCTCACGGTAGAGATACCAGACTTGAGGGCTGAGGAGGGCCAAACTGCAGCTGGGTGTGGCAGCAGTGATAACTACCATGAAAAGAAAGAGCCCTAATCTTCTCAAGTGGAGGTCCTCACCTGCTAGTTTCCTTCCTTCCAAGTTCTGGGAATATTGATGCTATCAGGCTAAAAGCCTTTTGGTTCCTTTCATTCCCATTGGTCTAATCCTATATACTTAGCTTTAGAACAGACAGAACCTCAGTGTCTGTCAATGATGATGGCCTGTGATCTAGCAGGGCTGAAAGATAAACTTGGCCAGGTGCAGCGACCCACTCCTGTAATCCCAGCACTCTGGGAGGCCGAAGCCGGTGGATTGCTGGAGCTCAGGAGTCCAAGACCAGCCTGAGCAAGAACTAAATACCTTGTTTCTACTAAAAATAGAACAATTAGCTGGGCAATGTGGCAGCCACCGGTAGGTCCCAGCTACTGGGCAGGCTGAGGCAGGAGGATCCCTTGAGCCCAGGAATTTGAGGTTGCTATGATCTACGATGCCCTGGCACTCTAGCCTGGAGGCCAACAGAGTAAGACCCTGTCTCAAAAAAGTGAAATAAGTAAAATGAAACAAACAAACAAACAAAAAAAAAAAACAGGAAAGAAAGGTAAACTTGCCAAAATGAGAAAACCAAAAGACCGGTAACAATTGCACACTTAAGGGCCAAATACCACTCAAAATACAAATAGCAAGTGTAAATACTGGAAGACATTTACAGTATTTGGACTTTGAATTAAAAGAGAACATCAGGCAGCTTCTCGACTCCCTCAGTTCTGCACTTCTCAAGGTAAAAGCTGTGTGAAAGAATGATACTGCCCAGGGAGCTGGAGGCTGACCTGCAGTGACAGTAGGCAACAATCTCTTGTGAGAAGCGCACCAGCCATTTACACCGGTGGGGCCAACGTGGGAGAACCGCATGAGCCCAGGAGTTCAAGATCAGCCTGGGCAACATAGTGAGACTCCATCTCTACAAAACACGTTAAAAATTAGCCAGGTGTGTGATTCATTCCTGTAGTTCTAGCAACTCAAGAGGCTAAAGCAAGAGGATGTCTTGAGCCCAGGAGTTTGAGGCTGCAGTGAGCTATAATGGCACCACTGCACTGGAGCTTGGGTGACGCAGTGAGACCCTACCTCAAAGAAAAAAAAAATTAAAATTAAACTGATCTGTGATTTAGTTTCTCTTTTCTAATAATGGACCCAGAAAAGTTCAATTTCCTACAATGTAAAATAGGAATATTTCCATGTCTTTTCCTATTGATCAAGTATCCTAAATCCAAATGTCTAAGTACACATATAGCTGATGTTAAATGAAGTACATTATTTCTGTAATACCTGATCCAACAGCTATTACTGAATACTACAGAGATGTCTGCTCTTATGTTTGTAAGCACAGCTATAATGGATTCTGAAAAATAACTCAAAAATCAATACCTGAAAGGATTTTAAATGCATACTTGAACATTATTCATTCTAGAAGCATGCACAGCTCATTTTCTAGGAAAATCAAAGGCATACATACTCTGTCAAAATCAGAACTATATTTCCAATTCTGTCTGCATGATTTGATTGTAAGGAGTAATACTTAGATTTAACCAATTTAGAGGAAGAACTGTATGATGAAGAAATATTAAACTTAGGCAGCTTAGCCTCACATTTTCTATAGCTAGAGCTCTGTGTCTTAGTAACATGTAACTATCAGAATATTGATTAAAAAATAAATGAATATAGTAAAAACTAACTATAGGTTTCTTTCATCTTAACATTTCTAAAAAGAAATACAGAGAAAAAGGGCTGTGCCTGTGGCTCAAAGGAGTAGGGTGCGGCCCCATAAGTTTACATTCACAGGTACCAGGGGTTAGGACTTCAGGATATATCTTTGGGGGGTGGCACATTTCAGGTGGTGGGTTCAAACCCAGCCCCAGCCAAAAACTGCAAAAATAAAAAAAAATACAGAGAAAAGAGTGGTCATAGTATGAATGAGTTCAATGTTGTTAACCCTGACTATATAATATCTAATTCATTTTTCTAAGATATGCTTGGAGAAAAAAGGTGATGACTTAATATTGTACAGATTAAATCTATGAAAAATAATCACTAACTAATAAAGTAACATACATATGTATATTTAAACAAATATAATTTTTTCTTTAAAGTCCCTAGGAATTTTGGAGCGCACACTGAAGGAATAAATATAAACATATTTGGCTTTAGGTGAGGTTTGTAATTTTCCTTTTCATGCTTCTTTTTAAAGAAATTAAGACTCCATTTTGGAAAAAAATTAGTGTATAATTATATATTACTTTAAGATTTTAAATTCCTGGTCTGATATATGGATAGATTATGATTAAACTAATTAATGCACTAATCTGGTTTGTGACAAAATGATAAATCAGGCTACAGGTGATTCACCACTCATTACAGTGTCATCTTTAGATTATAGTTGAATCTAAAACTAATTTGTTTTTCTAAGCAAAAATGATTGAAAATTTCATTATTATTTATTTGTAACAATTAATTGTTCAACATTTCCAAATTCTTCAAAAGTATAAATATTTTGATTCTTTGGCCCTTTAAAACCTGTAATTTGGGTATGTTTTTACCATACTCCTCAAAATTATCCATTTATCTTTTATTAATTTAGTAGTCATTTAATTATGACCTCAAATTTGAAGCTTTAACTAAAAAATACTTACAGTCTCTAACTACTTGGTAGGTGTGGTTTGAAAAGACAATTACAGAAATATATCATTTAGAAATACGGATACCTAGCCCACAGAAAAAATTAGTGGAAAAATGTACATATAGCACAAGAAATACATAAGGTCTCCTACCTGTAGGCAAGCCCCAAGCATGGGTTTCTACCGCTTTAAAGTAACTTTCAAGGCACTCAGAAGCCCCTGCCAGACTGCCCTGGGCCTGCCAGGTAGCAGAGAAGGGGCTGTGTATAAGGAGGAAACCAAAATCGGCTTTCTCCAATGGTGCTAAGACGACCCTGACTCACTTACCTGCAAATTTTCAACCTCTCAATCCCAACCAAGATAGTTCTCCCTCTTGTTGTGTATTTATACCCCTCACACTGCATTTTACCTACCCATCTGCAGCGTGGCTGTTGAGTTTAATTTAACCTGATTTTGCAACCATAAATTGTTAAGGGAGAAGCATGCCATGGGAACTTAGCACTCCAAGGACTCATGGGAGGATGACAGTCACCTCCGCGGGCCTTTGTTTTGAGCCAGTCTCGTCATGAACCACCCAGGCTGCCTCGTCAGTATGCAGATGTATAATTTTTATCAGCAGAGCTCCAGAGTTTGGTCTACCTATTTTTAATGTTCCTGTGTATTAATTTCTGACAGCTCTTGAAATTCAAAGAGGCCTGGTTCTGAATCACAGTGAGGGCTGTGGGTGTAGAACATAGGAGCTTCAGGAGCCTCCCTAGAGCTGAAAATGCTGCAGTTGCTCTTTAGAATGTGGCTTAGACATGGTTCTTCCAGCACACACTATCTTTTAACCTAATGGAAACAGAAAAGTTCTAGTTAGAGGAGAAAACCCAATCTGCAAACCTAGCTAAGATGGTTCAAATCTGCCAAAAATGCTTCTCCTCTGCTGCAAACTTGTCCTGGGAATGTATTAATCCTTAAAGTGGGTGCGCCTCTCATTTTATTTTATCACTAGAATAGCCTCTTTTGAAAGAAAAGTAAAGAAATTGCTGTCATAATATGTAGTCCAAGACAGCTTGGCAATTGGAGTTTTTTGGTTTTGGGGGGTTTTTTTTGTTTGTTTTGTTTTGCAGTTTTTGGCCGGGGCTGGGTTTGAACCTGCCACCTCCAGCACATGGGGCCAGCGATCCACTCCTTTGAGCCACAGGTGCCATCCTAAGAGAGTAATTTTTTTTTTTTTTTGGCCGAGGGCCAGTTTCGAACTCGCCACCTTTCATATATGGGGTCAGCACCCTACTTCTTGAGCCACAGGCGCCCCTGCAATTGGAGTTTTTTAAGATGAAAAGATGGCAGAAAGTCTTGCCCTTAACTTGCCTACAAGATTTCCACTTGTCCACCTACACACTGTGTGTTAGTGTTAGCACTCCCATTCCCAACGATTTTCATATTCCCTACAGCTGGTTCTGCGTTCACACCACAAATATACTCAACAGTTGTTCCACAAACTCAGATTCCCAGGAAAATCTTATAAAACAGTAATAGAGAAAGCAGAGAATGTTTGTATCTTTTCAAATCGCACTTCTTCTCTTTATATTTCCTAAAAAAGGGAAAGGAATTACTTTGTGTATTCACCCATTGAAAGGGGGGCTAAGATCTTTTCTCTCTTTTTCCAGGAGCTCACAATTTAAGAAAGTGGTTTTAAAAATGCGGGTCAATAATCTCTTTTGGATTGCAATAGGACCAAAAACTCTTCCATATAAATACATCCATATCCATTTTTAAATTTAAATTTTTAGGGAGTTGGCAATTCCTATGGCCCATCTATATAGCCCATATTATGGAACTGAACATTTATGTCCCCCTGAAATTGATATACTGAAATCCTAACCCTCAATATGATGGTATTTGGGGAGGTAAGTAGGGGTGAGGTTAGTTGAATGGAATTAGTGGCTTTCTAAGCTCTCCTTATCAGAAGCGGCACAATCCAGGTCTCCACAAAGACACAGCAAAGCTCTGGCCAAGGGACATGGATTGTTTGAACTCAGGAGCCCAAGACTAGCCTGAGTGAGAGTGAGAACCCGACGCTACTAAAAATAGAAAAATTAGTCAGTGTGGCGATACATCCCTATAGTCCCAGCTACTTGGGAGACTGAGGCAAGAGGATTGCTTGAGCCCAGGAATTTGACGCTGCTGTGAGCTATGATACCATGGTATTCTACCCAGGGTGACAGAGTGAGACTCTATCTCAAAACAAAACAAAACAAAATGAAACAAACAAACAAACAAATCAAAGGTCTGCACTAGAACTTATTTGGACTCTGATCCATGTGCTTCTTTCCTTGGCTGAGTTTAACTTAGAGCCCTTCCAGATTATTGTACTAGAAAACACCACCTCTGTTGTATAACAGATTTCAGAGAGTTCTGAGAGTCCGTCCAGTGAATTTATGGAAACTGTGGTTTGCAGACTTGGAATTGGCATCAGAAATGAGGGTAGGCGTGGAGACCCCCAAACATTGTGTTTGGTGTCAGAAAGGAAGGTGGTCTTGGGGACTCCATAATTCTTCATTTATTAAGCATTCATGACTTTATAATGTTATCCAAGAAATCGGTCATCATTGGAAGATATTAGGAAAACCATTCTCTTAAACAACTGGTAAATAAAGGAATAATGTAAGCATTTATTTTGCCTTAATGACAGGAATTGCACTATTGTATAATCAAATAGTACATTGAAGGAGGCATACTATCTTAAAACTAATGCAAGTAAGAAATAAAGCAGCAATGACAAAAATTGAATATCACTATTTTGCAACTCTTAACGAATAATAGTAGTGGATCTAGGCACTACATGTCAGCAGTGCCTGAAACCACAAAAAGAGAAACAAACAGATAATACATGCTTCCTGCTAAATCAATACCGCCTCCGCTTTGCAAGAGAAATCAAACCTGAGTCTGATCAACTCTGAGTCCACCTACCAGTTTGCAGGAAATAACAAGAACAGAGGCATAATGAATATGATGCAGTCACCAAAACTCAGACGGCGGGAAGCCCCACTGTTCAAACAGCACCAGGTCTGCAACAGTTAAATTGTAAAGAAAATAAAAGGATAGAAAGAAATCTGGACACTAAAAGAAACCTATCAAATTATAAAATGCATAAGATTCAATCATAGCATCTAAGGATGAACATTTAGATGATAGAACTATAAAGACAGGGAGGAAGTGGTGACTGGGAAATTTGGGCTAGTAGTTACTGAAGGCAGATGTGAGGGGGTTGTGATTGCAACAGGGACATAGAAGGGCGTCCCAGGTGGCTAGAAATGTTCTATTCTTGATTTGATGGCTGAGTGGAAGTTACAAGAGTGTTCCCTTCTATAATTTATTAAGCTACTTGTTTCTTTTGTGTGGTTTTCTTTAGCTTTTGAGGTAGATTTTTAAATTCAAGTGCTAGGCTTATACTTAACTCTACTAAATTATATCTATCTCATGTCTCTGGATTCCTTTTTTTTTTGACACAGAGCCTCAAGCTGTCAGCCTGGATAGAGTGCTGTGGCATCACAGCTCACAGCAACCTCCAACTCCTGGGCTCAAGTGAGTCTCTTGCCTCCGCATCCCAAGTAGCTGGGATTATAAGCGCCCGCCACAATGCCTGGCCATTTTTTGGTTGCAGCTGTCATTATTGTTTGGCGGGCCCAGGCTGGATTCGAACCCGCCAGCTCAGGTGTATGTGGCTGGCGCCTTAGCCCGTTGAGCCACAGGCACTGAGCCATGTCTCTGGATTCTTAAGACAATTTTGGTTTGCTCTTGACTTAGTGCTATCTAGAAGTTCAAAGACAAATATCTTCATCAAAATAGCTATTTCATCAAAATAGCTATTTTATCAAAACAGCTATAGTAGAACCTCCATAGTTGACAACCTCCCTCCATTGACTACCTCCTTAGTTGACCTAATTTTCATAGATTGGACATACACCACATGTATGTGTCAGTACAGTAACCCTAGTTCCTTATGTTCACCACCTCCATATGTTTGACCAGTTTGAGACAGTCCCTTGAGCGGGCAACTTACAGAGGTTGTACTGCAATTTAAAAAAAAGAACCTGGCCTGTCACAGTGGCTCACACTTGTCATCCCAGCACTTTGGGAGGTCAAGGTGGGAGGATCTCTTAAGTCCAGCAGTTCAATACTAGCCTGGGAAACACAGCAAGACCACATCTTTCCAAAAATAAAGGTGGCACAGCTGTAGTCCTAGTACTCAGGAGGTTGAGGCAGGAGAAATATTTGGGCTGGAGCACTCAAGTTTAGTGAGCTATGATCATGCCACTACATTCCAGCCTAGATGACAGAGCAAGACTTTGAAAGAAAAAGAAGCTTACTACCTAAACTCGAAATGTTAGATCTTGATTGGGGTGGTACTCAAACAGATGTATACATTCATCAACACCCACCACACAGTACATTTAAAATGAGTGCATACCTCCTTCACACGTGAGCTTGTTTTGTTTTTCCTTCCCTGACAGCAGAGTGGCTGGGACTCACATGACTCATCCTCAATCACGCAAAACCACCTGAAGATGAGGGAGCAACTTGTTGGAAGGAACCTGAGACCTGCGTGACCATTTGGGGTGGAAATACTTGCTTACTGAGAAGGCCCACCTACCACTCTCGGGTGAGAGAGAAAGAAACCTCTTTCATCTTTAAGGCACAGTATTATTGGGGGTCTATGAAGAGCTGCATCATCTACTACACTAAATAAGTGGGATTGCTAATTCAAAGGCTTTCAGGTGCCAAGCAGGAAACTTAAATATACAAAAGCAGGTGTAAACCTTGGGAACTGCAGTGAGTGAGAGAGTACTTACTGTCCTAAAATCAATCAAATTAAAAAAAGAAAATTTTTCCCCAGCACTCTGCACTAAAAACAAAATGTCTTCAAGGCTAAATGTCACCTAATGCCTATAGTTTGCAACTCCAGGTTAATCAGGCCAATTTGAGTAAGTTTATTCTTGCAGCTACAAAATGACGTAATTGTCTTGTACACATTTCTACTTTTTGTATAGAAGTACATCATAGGAGACCTAAGCAAATGACTTACTAAAGTTCACATATTTTATTGTTTCTCATACCATGTATAACCTACACTGCTCTCACATGGAGATTTAAAAATTAAGTAGCTCTGGCTCAGCGCCTGTGGCTCAAGCAGCTAAGGCACCAGCCACATACAACTAAGCTGGGGGGTTCGAGTCCAACCCAGGCCCCCCAAACAATAATGATTGCTGCAACCAAAAGAAAAAAAAAAAATGGCCAGGCACTGTGGCAGGCGCCTGTAGTCCCAGCTACTTGGGAGGCAGAGGTATGAGAATCACTGGAGCCCAAGAGTTGGAGGTTGCTGTGAGCTGTGATGCAACAGCACTCTACCCAGGGCAACAGCTTGAGGCTCTGTCTGGAAAAAAAAAATTAGGTAGCTCAGACAAGATAGAGGCTTACCTCTTTTTAGTATACAAGATGGAGGGAGATAGGTGGATTTTCTTTAGGAGGGCATCCAGGGACTCAGGGACCCTCTGCGATGTTGCTCCACCCCTCCTGGGGTGTTGTTCGGACTACTTGGTCAAAGTTTCCTCCCCACTACCAGCCTGCAGAAACGGGGAGGAAGTCGAAGGAAGAAATCCCAAGGCAGGACATACAGTTCCTGCTTCCATCCCGTTGGCCAGGCCCAGCCACGGCGTGCTCTAGACAGTGCTGTTTCCACCTAAGCTATCGCGTGCGTACCCCACTAAAACTCAAGGGATTCTTTTAATAAAAAGAAGATGGGGAGTGTTTGTTGGGAACCAAGTTATTAGACCTGCATATCGCTAGTCTAATAACTTTCTGTATGACATGACATAATCTCTACTGGATTCTGGTGGTCCTTCTTTCTATTAAGTATTCATATCCACACTTTGAACCTGGTCTAGACCCTAACTCAGAATCACAGTCAAACTGTTCAGCCTTATTTTATAGAAATGACTCCTTTTTGCTTTAGAAAACTGGGTTTCACTTTTTTCTTTCCAGTTCCCTGGAGCACTCTTTAAGATTCTTCAGAGATCAACACTTTGGTGACATCCTTCTCAGCCACTCCCACTGACATGAAGTACAATTCTTACAGGCCAAGAGACAGAGGAAGATAAAAGTAATAGAACCGTTTCAACTAATCTAGTAAATAAGCAAAAAGAAAGAGAACATTAAGAAATAAAAAAGGGGGGGAAAAGAAATAAAAAGAGGATTAATTAAATTTCATTTTTTAGAAAAGTTTAGCCTCAAATCATCTATTAAAAAATGGATAATGATTTTATGTCACTCTTCTTTACACACACACATCCATTGGGCTTTCTTTTATTTAATTATCATTTAAGGTTACTAGAATTGCGAACATCAGCTTCTCTGAATAATCACTATGAAGTCTTCCAAAAGAAAGGCAAAAGCTATAATCTTAGTCTAAATTTTTGGTTGTCCCCTAGTTAAAAGTCAAAACAGTAGCTTCTCTGGGACAACTATTCTTCTTTATTCTGCTGAAGAGCCTTTTTAGTGGTTGATTCTGAATAATTATATATCATGCTTGATTTTCTCTTCACATAATATGAAAAATTGTTTCTGATTCTCTACGGTAACTACTAAAATACATCAAGCCTATTTCTTTTCTCTCTTACGTATGTATCTATTTTCCTGGGTGTGGGGAGATGTGGAAATATACAAACACAGATAGTATAAGCCATTTAAGTTAACAGAAGCATATACAGTCATCCCTTGGTATATGTGGGGGATTAGTTCTAGCACCCCCTTATACAGCAAGATCTGGGCATACTTTGCAGAACCAGTGTATAAGAAAGTCAGTCCTCCTTCAAGGACTGACATTCAAGTTTAGGGTCACGTGAATACTGTATTTTCCATCCCATTTGGTTGGGAAAAAAATCCATATGTAAGTTCCACGCAGTTCAAGCCTGTGTTGTTCAAGAGCCAACTGTATTTCAAGCTCATCTTTCAATTCCCCATCCACACTTCATTCATGTCAAGTCAGCTTGCTTTTCCTGAAACTCATACACATTTTTACACCCTATCACTTTCCTCGTTCCACATACTTAACAGGGAATGTTCCTTCCTGCCTTTCATTCTCAGATGTTGATCCACACTCATCCTTCCACTGACAGCTCCAAATCCACCTCAACCACAATGTCTTCCCGGACATCTCAGACAGAATTAAGTGTTCTTGCTTCAGCCATGGAATAGCTGAAAAATTACATGTTTTACAGCTGAAAAAATACAGTTGTAATTTTTTTTTTAACTTCATAGCTTTCACACTTTACACTACAGGACAGATGATTCTTTTCCATCAGCTTTCCATTTTTTGTGGTCTTTATCTGCTGCTATGGTTCCTTTCCTGAAATGCAGTCATAAGGTAAACCAATTGTCCTAGAACAGCAAGGGACCTCAGGTTAGCGGGGCCTGCGGACGGCTAAGCAGGGAAGCATTTTGATTCCTTCCCAGTGTTATCCATAGCTGGTTTTTCACTCTTAGCAGCAGGCTCCACGAGCATCCGAAGGGAAAGTAGATCACTGTCTCTATGACTCTCTGTCCCGTGAACTTGGAAAGGAGGAAGCCTGCTTGAAAAGGCTGCAAAGCCAGGAGAGGGGGGCAGAGTTGACAGCTGACAGCCAGCTGAGCCAACCCAGCAACACACTTTCCACTTCCCAAGGCCTGTTCCCTACACCCCATCATGTGTAGCCTGATTAGGTTGGTGCTTTTGTTCAAATTAGTTTCTCCTGAATATATTTATAAAACTGTAATGTTCGTGTGTTTTTGCTTTTATCAGTGAATAATTCTTACTTGCTTAGAGCTCTTTCTGCCTGGTGCTGATCATATTTGATAACATTTGCAGAGTAGCTTATTTATTTTCATTATCTCATTTCTTCCAACCCATAATAGGTCCTTAGGGAGGGACAAATTTGCTCCTAGAAGAGGAAAAGCTACAGCCTTTCTGATGGTTTTCTCCAGGCCTTAGACTCCAGGGATGGAAGCGCTTCCCCATTCTTTTGGATTCCCTA
The DNA here is from genome assembly GCA_963573935.1 of Arctocebus calabarensis. Taxonomy (NCBI): domain Eukaryota; kingdom Metazoa; phylum Chordata; class Mammalia; order Primates; family Lorisidae; genus Arctocebus; species Arctocebus calabarensis. The sequence goes on along the minus strand of CAUYON010083870.1, from coordinate 84,106 downwards.
GACTTCTGCACAGAAATTTATGGAAAAGAAAATTATAATGCTTAGGTGTTAATTAGAGATCAGAATCCTGTGAAAGAAAAAAAAGGTACTGAAAAGAGGGGGGGAGAAAAATGAAGATTTAGAAAAGATTTCAAACATTTTAAAAATCACTAGTAAGTTATCTCTTTGGGAATTTAAAATTTTATAATAAATATTTAAATTTTTCTGCTCTCAAGTATTTAGCATATTTACAGTTAAAATATTAATATTCTGGGGGGTTCCTAGATTGAGACTGACTTCTACATTTCAGATGTTCTATTCACAGCTCAAACTATGGAAAGTGTTAATGTAATCTTCTAATGTTCCTGCCAATACGTCTAAAAGCCCTAGAGCACAGATGCTATATGGTCCAATTAATATCCAAGTTTCATAAAGCATGTCAGCATTATAGACAATTAGAATTGAAAATAAATGATTTCCCCTCTGATAATAAAATGACATTGGACATTTAACAAATATTCATCAAGGCCTTATGGAGGGTGGGAAGGTGGTGAAGATGGGTAAGAGCAGGGATGTGAATGCAAGCGGGAGGAGGGGAAGCAAGGGCAGTAACAAAACACCTGGAGATTCCCTCATCCAAGATGCTTGGCACCAGAAACGTTTAGGATTTCATAGATTCTTTTCACATTTGGGGATATTTACATATGTATAATATCTTGAGGACGGGACTCATGTCTAAATATGAAATTCATTTGTGGTTCATATACACCTTATGCACACAGCCTGAAGGCAATTTTATTTAATATTTTTAAGTAATTATGTGCAAGAAACAAACTGTGTACCCTGAACCATCAGAAAGCAAAGGTGTCACTGTTTGGTGTCACCATCAACTCCCGGTTCTGAATTTATATGCTGCTGATAAGCAGTCATTTTTTCTTTTTACACTAAATCGCAAATATGCATTTATTTATTGGCTGAATGCAGGGAACTTTATTGATGTTATATGACAAGGTGAGGCTCCCTAGGCCCCTCCCATTCTTTAGGGGGTCTGGTGTAGAAACTGTGTCAAGGGGAGATTCTCAGTGAGGTGGGGGTCTGAGTAGGCAGGGGCACCCAGCAGCCAAGGGCCTTTCTCTTCCTCTCATGCTCTGGCTGGGGCTAGTGGTCTCGGGGTTCTTACTCTTTGGAGGCCATGTGGGCCATAAGATCCACTACTCTGTTGCTGTAGCCAAATTCATTATCATACCAGGCAATGAGTTTGACACAGTGGTTATTGAGGGCAATGCCAGCCCTAGCATCAAAGGTGGAAGAATGGGGGTCACTGTTGAAGTCAGAGGGAATGACCTGGTGCTACGTGTAACCCAGGATGCCCTTGAGGGGGCCCTCTGATGCCTGCTTCACCACCTTCTTGATATCATCGTATTTGGCAGTCTTCTCAAGGAGGCAGGTGAGATCCACGACCAACACATTGGCAGTGGGGACTCGGAAGGCCATGCCAGTGAGCTTCCCATTCAGCTCAGGGATGACCTCGCCCACAGCCTTGGCTGCACCAATTGAGGCAGGGATGATGTTCTGGAGAGCATCACCCCACAACTTCCCAGAGGGGCCATCCACAGTCTTCTGGGTGGCAGTGATGGCATGGAGTATGGTCATGAGTCCCTCTACGATGCCAAAGTTGTCATGGATGACCTTAGCCAAGGGGGGCTAAGCAGCTGGTGGTGTATGAGCAAGGGGGCAACAACAAATTGTGGCAAGTTTTCAGTCTCCACCTACAACCTCGTGATTTGGTTAAAAGATTGCTGAAAATGCTGAGGCTGTTTTTGTACTTCTCGTAGTTCACACCCATCTCAAACATGGGGGCATCAGCAGAAGGGGCAGAGATGATGACCCTTTTGGCACCCCCCTGTAGGTGAGCCCCAGTCTTCTCCATGGTGGTGAAGACACCAGTGGACCCCACAACATGCTCAGCACCTGCCTCACCCCATTTGATTTTGGAGGGATCTCGCTCTTGGAAGGTGGTTAGGGGATTTCCATTGATGACAAGCTTCCCATTCTCAGCTTTGACTGTGCCATGGAATTTGCCATGGGTGGAATCATACTGGAACATGTAGACCATATAGTTGAGGTCAATGAAGGGGTCATTGATGGCGACAATAAGCACTTTGCCAGAGTTAAAAGCAGCCTGTTGACCAGGAGCTGAATATGATCAAAGCCGTTCATTCCAACCTTCACTTTCACCATAATGCCTCAAGGGTGAGGCTGGTGCTGCACTAGAAGAAGTGGCTGTCTGACGAATGGGAGGACCAGACAGCCTTTTTATTTTTTTAGACAGAATCTCACTATGTCACCCTGGGTAGAGTGCTATGGCATCACAGTTCACAGCAACCTCAAACTCTTGGGCTTATGCGATTCTCCTGCCTCAGCCTCCCAACTTGGTGGGACTGCAGACACCTACCACAAAGCCCGGCCATTGTTGTTTAGCTGGCCCAGGCCAGGCTCGAACCCGCCAGCCTTGGTGCATGTGGCTGGTGCAGTAACCAGAGCCGTTACCACTGTGCTGTGGGTGCTGAGCCCACACATAAGTATTTAGCAATTAAAAAAAAAAAAATGACATGCCTATTAGTATAGTGAAAAATAGTGTGATCAGGGTATATAAGAAAGCAGGAGAAATGCATCACCAGAACACCCATACCCGCTATTAAACAGTGGCAACAACAGATAGTGGCAAGTTTTTAGTCTCCACTTACAATCTCCTGATTTGGTTAAAAGATTACTGAACACTGGATTTTTGTTGTTGCTGTTTTAAGTGAAAAGTAGTTGAGAGACTAGGAAGAGGGTCCTCCAGGGATGAGCAGGAATTCTGATGAATGGCTTGATTGACAACAGTTTTTGTCTCAGAAGTTTCTCTTTAATTTTATAATAGACATGATTTCTTGCTTTCCTCCTTCAATAAATAAGCCCATCCCATATTTTCACCATGTCGTCTCTAGGCGACAGTATTAACAATGTTGTCTTCACTGTCCATGTTATCACAATCACCTTGACTCAGAACCATTTCAGCTGTCTCAGCATTGCTCGATGAATGAACAGAACTTGAGCCTCATTATATACGTGAAAAACATCTTCAATATCTATTTCTTCCAGCTTATGGATGGATTCAAAGGTCTTGCATCTGTAAACAGGTCAGACTTTCACACATGACATCTGAAGTCCTTCAGAGTCACCACCGTATTCATCGTCAGCACTGAGTGTAATGTCAGGCCACAGATTGTTCCAGGCATGCACAGCTGTGTCTTTAGTCACAGTTTTCCTTGCCCTGGCAAGAGCACATACAGCACCTTTCATGTTAAACTCCTTCTGAAAACCTTCCACACTCCTGCCTTTATTCACTGCTGCTAGTATGATGCTCAAGAAAGTGTTTTTACATTTATTATTCATTGATCTAAGGATACCCTGGTCGCATAGCCAAATTAATGGAATCACATTTGGGCGAAAATACATGGCATAAGCATTATTTTTGATGAGAATTTAGGATCAGCAGAACATTAGTTAAGGAATAACAAAATCTTGGAGTCATCATTTAGTCCAAATTTCCTACATTGAGTGTGAGCCTCTGATACAAGCCTCTTATGAAAACAAACAGAAAATATGTCCCTGGTGATCTATGCCTTTTTTAAGCAAAATAATGGACTAGTAAGAAATTCACTCCTTAAAAATAGTAAGGATGGAAGCTTTTGCCTATCACAGCAAGTTTACACTTACAGGTGGCTGCTGCATCAGAATATCCCAGTCAGTTGCTCTGTTCTTGGCATCCCTAATTCCCATAAGAGCTGTCTCATCAGCTGCAGTCAGGGTCTTTCTTGGGCCATAACATTAGAACAGAGATGTTTCATCCTCCTTATAGACTTGTTCTGATATCAGATTTTCATCAATGATGACCTTAGCAAATTCGTCAATAAATTTCTCTGCTGTTTCATGATCAGCAGATGCTTTATCACCACAAATCTTTACAAATTCAATGCGGTGTCTTTTCTTGAATTTCTGCAACCAACCAGACTGTTGAATATTTACAGTTTCCTTCAATTTTCAGTTCATGACAATAGAACTCTGATTGTTTCGGGATCAGTATGCCATTAAGTGGCACGTGTTCACTAATACATCTAATCTTTAAATACGTGGTCAAGATCTTCATCTTTAGCTTTATGCTCTACTTTGTTTTTTTTTTCAAATTTCAGATTAATGTGGGGGTACAAACAGATTCCACAGTTTGCATTAATTTACCCACATCCCCTACTTGAAGGTTAAACTCCCATCTGCCTGTGTGTCCTACACACAGGTACTGTGCCATATACCCGTGCAATGTACCTGTTGGTTGGGAATTTACTCATATGCCTTTCCTGAATTTCACTGAGTTTTTTTTCTCTCACGTGAGCATGTAGGTGTTAATCTACATCTTGAATTTAGCACTGGGCACAGGTGATATTTGTACTTTTGGATTAACTTCTGTTCATCACTTTCAGCATAGAACTTTCACAATGTATCCTTCTGTTTCTTCAGGCCCTAGATGGTGGTCGTGCTAACACCACCCTCTCATGTAAGACATTCCACAGTTATATTGGTGTCCAGTTTCTCTAACAGTTTGACTTTGGGTGCTACAGATAAACAAAAATGCTTCTTCTTTTTCTTAATGTTGTTACCAGTAGAGGTATCAGGCCTGTTTGACATTATTTTTATTATTATTATTATTTTTTTTTTTTGCAGTTTTTGGCCAGGGCTGGGTTTGAACCCACCACCTCTGGCATATGGGGTCAGTGCCCTAGTCCTTTGAGCCACAGGTGCCACCCACGCCTTTTTGACATTTTTAGCAATATCTGTACACCACAGAGCAGAGAATAAGCAAAAAACAAAACAACAACAACAAAAAAACCGCGGGCAATGCATGTAGGTTTTGTCCAAACGTGGGGCATGTAGCCTGTAAAAGCCCATTTCATTACCCTCTGTGTGCATGCTTCCCTGGGAGAACCTGGGTGTGTGTGTGAAAAATACATCAAAACTAAAAGGGGCTCGAAGGGTCTTCATTTTCCCCTTGGACACTGAATACTGTCGTGCACCTGTGTTTTGACTGCAAGCCATCATGTAAGGGCAAGACTAGAACTTTCCATGTGTGGCCTTATGTCAGTGCTCAAAAAGCTTTAAATTTGGGAGCTTTACAGATTTGGATTTTTGTATTAGGGATGCTTAACCTGTGCCTGCCTTCGAAAGGTGTTTATAATCCCATGAGGGATGGAAGGATAATGGAGGAAAAGGGAAGTGTTGTCACCATGCTGACAATTGTACATGGACAATGAAAATAGGTAGATTCCGGGGTTTTTTTGTTTTTGTTTTTGATACTTTAATCAGTTTTAAGTGGTGTTATGGCATTTCTTCATAGTGCTAGAGTTGGGACTAGGGCTTCAATTCCACTTAAATATCGTCATATATTTCATATGCCCAGACTGTATACAATTTTAAGCAGAGTACAACTACTATTGTAAATAGTAGTGAAAATACTATTAATATGGATTTTTCTCCAGAAACTTGGTATCTTTTGAATTATACTTTGACCTTGACATTTGAATATCCAGCCATTATATTTCTTAGTGGTATAAAAATTCCATTTTCAATAACTTAATGGTGCTGAAATTGTTCACTAGCTGTAGTCTGACTTAATTTACAAATGCAGATTGCATAGGACCCACTGGAGCAGCATCTGTAGAGTTTAATGGTAAATAGATTAGGCAGCACTTCATCCAAAATATTCTCCACGAATGTTGACATGTTTTCCATACCTCATCGGTTTTATTCAACAAATAAAATTTTTAAATTTTTAACAAAGCTCTTGGGATTTACACTTTTATATTTAAACACTGATAGAGTTGTTGATTGACCGCTCATAAGTTAAATTGGTAAAGTTAGAGACTACTCCTAAGATCTCACCACTGAAATTTAGATACCACCTTGTTTTTCATAAAAGCTGAATTGTTGACTAAAATGAAAATCAGCTTCATGTTTTGAAGATATTAATACTGTTCTTTATTACAATTTTGGGCACAGCATATTAAGTCACAACTTGTATTGTTCCAATATGTAACATGGAGGGCCAGGTCATAAACAATGACATTATAATGGGCTTTTGCACTGTTATTATTTTTCCTTTGGAATGTGAAGGTCTGAATGAGGGTTTTGATTTTGAATGTTTCAATGTTTTTGAGAAGCCTTGCTTAACATTTTATGGTGTAGTCATTGGAAATGGAAAAATGGCATTATATATATTATATATATAAATATATATATATTATACATACTCTCCTTTATTTCAGTTACAATTCCCATAGAATTTGACAAGAATTGCTATGACTGAAAGATTTTTGAGTCCTAATTAAAACTTTATTTATGACAGTATTCATAATTAGCCTGAAATGCATTCTGTAGGTAATCTCTCTGAGTTTCTGGAATGTTTTCTTAGACTTTTTGGATGTGCAGCAGCTTACATGTCTGAAGTTACTTGAAGGCATCACTTTTTAAGAAAGCTTACAATTGGGTCCTGTCCCATCCCAAGTCCTTGGTAGCTCCTCTTGAACGTTTTTTGCCAATAATTACAAAAGGGTAGTTTAAAAAATAGCATCACCATTCTTTGCTGTGGCACAGGTTATAAACTTAAGTGGAGTTTACCGGCAACATCAAATGTTTCAGCTTTAAAAAAAAAGTAGGGTACAAGTTAACATGTTTAGTTCTAGAAAATTTGTGCAATATGTTCATAACGATGGCTGTGGTTGCCACAAAGTGCCTCGTTTACCTTTAAATACTGTTAATGTGTCATGCATGCAGATGGAAGGGGTGGAACTGTGCACTAAAGTGGGGGCTTTAATTGTAGTGTTTGGCAGAGTTGCCTTCTACCTGCCAATTCAAAAGTTCGATCTGTTTTCATATAGAGTATATATACTAAAAATTTCAGTCTGTTCAACAGCCTTACTCTGATTCAGCCTCTTCAGATACTCTTGTGCTGTGCAGCAGTGGCTCTGTGTGTAAATGCTATGCACTGAGGATACACAAAAATCCCAATATGATGTGTACAGGATAATGCCTCATACCAATCAGATGTCCATTTGTTATTGTGTTTGTTAACAACCCTTTATCTCTTAGTGTTATAAACTCCACTTAAAACTGATTAAAGTCTCATTCTTGTCACTGTGTGGGTGTTTTATTAAATTAGAGTTTATAATTTAAATTTCTTAAATCCATTGAAATTTTAAATAATGGGCAGCCAAATGTGATTAGGAAGTTTTTTGTAAGGTTCCCCCCATCCCCCTGCTGTCCTCCAAAGCCTACCATTATAAAAGCATGGCCTTGCTCAGTTTGGGAGTAGAGTATCTTGTCTACTCATGTCTAAGAGAAACACTTTCAGGGCTTTAGTCACAAGCACATTAATTAGCATTCTAATCCCGAAAATTCAAGAATTTGGGGAAATCGTGCATTTTTTTATTGAGTAAGCCAAGTGTCTAAAGAGAATTCCCCAGGATCAAATTTCAATTTTGTGTCTTTTCCTTATAATTCTATGCTCTGCCATCAACATATGGAGCGCTTTATCTACTCATTGTGACTTGTGCCATATAAAAATTCATACTGCAGAATAGTTTAAAGGACTTTTGTGTACTTGAATTTAATCTTATTGTTTCTAACTTTCTTAAAAGCTTAAAGACGAAAGCATATCTTTTTAACAAAGAATAGTAAAGTAGTAAGTGGAAATGTAACTTGTTACCAGTGTTTTGAAAATAAAGCAAGACTATTAATGTAACAATGGATTTAATGTTACTAAGTTTACATCTTCTCCATGTGACTTTTTAAAAGTAAATGTGAATAATGTGCAATAATGTAAAGAAATACAAAGCATATAATTGTGTGTGTGTGTGTGTACACACGTTTTATTTGTAGGTATCTTAGGTAAAATGGTTGAAAAGTATACTTGAGTCTGAAATTATTCAGATTTATAAGGAGATATTTTGGTGATGTTTGAAAAATAGGAATTTTGGGACAATTTTGTTGTTATATCATGTCCTCACTCTACTGTAATTTGAGCTGGCTTGGTTCAGTGAATGCCATCACCATTTCCATTGAGAATTTAAAAATCACCAAGGTGTAACATGCAGGCTTCCAAAGGCTTCCCAAAAAATCAAGACCCTTAAATCTAGTTGATTTGCTGCTAACATGAAACTCTTGGTTATTTTAATTTTGCCAGATAATTAGCCACAATTGTAAAGCTCAGTCTTAAATGGTTTAAGTATAAGTTTTGATTAGCAGTGCTGTTGCTTGTGAAGAAACATTTGTGAGTGGAAACAAAAATACTCAGTCCTGGTGTAAGAACAGTACAATAAAACCTGGCAAGATAATGGAGAAAAACTTTTAAAGATGAGATGTTAGAGAGTCAACTTTCCTATAGATTTATATACCTATAGGAAGCCTAATGATTAAGTTGCTTATCAGCTTTTAATTTTAATTTTAGAACAAATCATTCTTTTATGCTATTTTTCCATCTTTGGAGAGATCTTTCTTAGAATACAGGTAGCCACTGGGACAAATTCACGTTGGTTGGTAGCTGTAAAAAAATTGTAATGTGAAGATAGGAAAGGACAAAATAGTTTCATTTGGTGGTAATATACTGGCTTTTAAGTTAGATATTTTGAAAATACTTCCCCATTACATTACAAAAACGTAATCCTCCCACCTGGAGACATAGCCATTATTAATACTTAAGTGATTATACAATCATTTTTTTCTCTTATGGTCATGTATATATTTCTTTTAAAAATTTAAATTTATACTGCACATACTCTCAAAGCCTTTTAGCTTAGTATTTCTGTCATGGATTTGTAGAATGTTCCATTGCCTTGGAAAATGGGCAGTTATTTGATTATTTTCTAATACTACAGGTAAAGATTATGTGCGGTTACTGTTAGTCCTTTCCAATTCATTGGGTTATCCGTAAATGTTTAAATACTTTTGGAATAGGATGACATATATCTAAGCAAATTAAACAGTTGACATTTATTTAACATAGACAAGCTTAACATTGTAGATAATTTAAAACATTTGCATTTGGTAGTTTGTGTTAAATAGTTCAACAGAATATGTGAAACACTATATTAGTAGTTAACTTCATCACCTTTCTATTTCCCTTACAGGTTGAAAAAGAAAGATGATCTTCTCAGTTTTTATAGTTCCCAAATAGTTGCTCAATTTAGATCAAATTAGTAACACCTGCAATCAAAAGGTTACTGCTCTTTTAGCACTTAGTTGTCTTTAAATGTGAGTGCTCATGTGACTTCCATCACATCAAAAACGTAGTAATTCACAATGATTCACCTTTAGCTCCACAATTTATCATGTTTAGTATTATGGTGGGCTTAGAATGTGCAAGTTTTTTGGACAGTCTGAGAATTTTTGGTGAAAAAACATTTAGCTGAGGTCAGTATATAATTTATAAACCAATGTATGGATATTTTAAAAACATTTTACATATGAGTGAAGTTAACTGCCATCTTTCGGCATAACTACATTTAAAAATAAAGCTGCATATTTTTAAATGAAGTGTTTAACCAAGGATTTATATTTTTCATTTTTAAAAATTAAAAATAATTTATATTTCCTCTGTTGCATGTGAATTCTCATCTGTCCTTATAATAGAGATTTTGTTTGTATAGAATGGAGCAAGGCTTATAGTCATGGTTCTAGTGTTTCGGTTTGCCAGATCTGTTCACTGCAGTGGAATTCATGACATGTTTAGGTATGGTTTTCTGTAGCCTGTCACTTAACTGGGTAATATGTATATGCACCTTTAGGATTTCTGCCTGTTCTATCCAGTTGTCCAAACAATAGTCCCACGTTTACAAGTGCCCTTTGAAGTTTCAATTTTCGTTTTCCATTAAATTGCTCTCATGCCCCCATGAGCAATTTATAAGTGTGTGTATACATGTGTTTGTGCGTGTGGTTGTGTGTGTTGTGCGGGGGGTGAATTAGACTTTCAAAAGTTTTGGACTCCAGCTTTAGAGATTACTAGTTTGATTCAGGCAAACATTTCTCACTGGAATTTCACAGTTCATTGTAATGAAAATGTTAACCCTGGATGACCTCTGACCTACAGTACTGAATCTTGGATATTAATGAATTTGTTAGTAGCATCTCGATGTGTGCTTTAATGAGTTATTTTCAAAGTTGTGCATTAAACCAAAGTTGGCATATTTGGAAATGTTTATATAATGTTCCATTTGGCTACTGATGGACATAAAAATAGAAATGCCTTCCTATGGAGAGTATTTTTCCTTTAAAAAATTAAAAAGGTTAATTATTTTGACTATTTGGTTTTAAACTTTTTATTTATCTAACAAATATTTATCAAGTCCCTGCTGCATATAACTGGTGTTTGGAGTATATTGGTGTTCAAAACAGACATTCTTATCCTTGCTTTGGGAAGTTTACCCCCCAGTAAAGGAAAACAGACTTTACTAGAATAATTATAAACTATGATTGCTGTGAAATATGAGATGCATATGATACAGTAATGACCATCAAAACTTCCATATGCCCCTAAATGTCCACCCCCTTAGGTTAGATGAGGCTTATGTAACTCTTTCATACCAATAAAATACCAGGGAAAGTGACTTGACACTTAAAGGCAGTTTCTCCCTTCCCTGCTGCTGGGGCTAAGGTATGCCACTGTTGTCCTGGGTCTTGACTGGGTCTTGACTGAAAAAGCAGAACTCCCTCAAATTCTCCCTCCCCAACACTGAACTTGCAAGATATTAGCATGAACAAGAAATAAAATGTATATACATTGATACTTGGGGACAATTTATTATCATGGCAGACATTATATCCTGGCTAATATGCTTTGGAAAGATGAGGGAAGGGTTTCTTTTTTTTTTTTTTGAGACAGAGTCTCACTGTGTCACCCTTTGGTAGAGTGCTATGGCATCACAGCTCACAGCAACCTCAAACACTTGGGGCTCAAGCGATTCTCTTGCCTCAGCCTCCCAAGTAGCTGGGACTACAGGTGCCTGCCCCAACACTCGGCTATTTTTTTGTTGTTGTTGTTATTGTCATTTGGCAAGCCCAGGCCGGGCTTGAACCCATCAGCCCCAGTGCATGTGGCCAGCACCCTAACTGCTGAGCTACAGTCGCCAAGCCAAGGGAAGGGTTTCTTGAGGAACAATAAGGGAGTTTAAAATGAAGCAAAGTGAGAAATGGCATCTTTAGAAAGTATGATGCAATTAATTCTAAATTGCAAGTAATTCAATAGTTACTGACTACCTACCTGGTGTCAGGTACTATTCTAGATGCCTGGCATACAAATGAACAGCAGATCTTTGCCCTCATTGAGCTTACATTCTAGCAAGGGAAAATAGACAATAAACAGTTAAGGTTGGGGGGATGGCAAACAGTTAAGGTAGATCAGGATTGCAGGGTAGAGTGATTGCAGTCTAAATAGGGTAGCCCAGAATAGGCCTCACTGGAAAGGTAAGATTTGAAGACTACTGAACGAGTGAGTTAGTATCTTTAACCACCTCGACCAGCAAGATGTACTCACAGTCCTTTGTAAAATTTTATTTTCACCTTAAACAACTCTGTACCTTAATTTCTGAGTTTATAAGATTATTATTGGCGTATCTAGGGAGAATTTTTAAGAATACCACCCATAATGTCACAATATTCTGAATCATTCTTTCCTCCCCTCTCCTCCCTTCTCTTCTCTTTCCTCTCTTTGCTTTTTTGAGACAGAGTCTCACTCAGTTACCCTTGGATAGAGTACCATCACAGCTCATGGCAACCTCAAACTCTTGGGCTCAAGCAATCCTCCTGCCTCAGCCTTCCCAGTAGCTGGGACTACAGGTGCCCTCCACAATGCCTGGCTAGTTTTTCTATTTTTAGTAGAGGTAGGTTCTTGCTTTTGCTCAGGCTTGTCCCGAACTCCTGAGCTGAAGCAATCCACCTACCTTGGCCTCCCAAATTGCCAGGATTACAGGCGTGTGCCACCTGGCCCAGCTTCTTTTTTTTTTTTTTTTTTTTTATAAGAAATGATTCTCACTCTTTGGTCTAGGCTCACAGCAGGGCTCAAGTGATGCTCCTGACACAGCTTCCCAAGAAGCTAAGACTACGGGTGTGTGCCACCACACTTAGCTAATAATGTTTTTATTTCTATTTTTTGCCCAGACAGGTCTTGTACTGGCTTCAAGGTATCTTCCTACCTCACCCCTCTCCCCAATTTGTTGGGATTACAGGAATGAGCTACTAGGATTTGTTCTTTTTTTCTCTCTCTCTCTTCTGAGACAGAGTCTCACTCTGTTGCCCAGGCTTGAGTATCTTGGTGTCATAGCTCACAACAACTTCAAACTCTTGGGCTCAAGCAATCCTCTTGCCTCAGCCTCCTTAGTAGCTGGAGCTACAGATGCCTGCCGCAATGCTTGGCCGTGTTTAGGCTGGTCTCCAACTCTTGAGCTCAGGCAGTCCACCTGCCTCAGCCTCTCACAGTGCTAGGATTTCAGGTGTGAGCCACTGTGCCTGGCCTCATTTTGTTTTCTAAGTTGTTTAGAAAAATCTATACAATCTGTTGCTTTTTATTATCAGAGCTGAATTTATTTTTAAATTTTAAAATTTAAAATATTTTTAATTTTTCTTATGCTTTTTGAAGTGTGTGTATATTTTGAAAGTACTATCACTTTTCAGAAGAAGTTAAAGTTCTCTCATGGCCTTAAACATCTCTAAAGCTGAAAGGAAATGTCATTTATGATTTATTGATGGGAAACAAGTTATAAATCTTGAGTTACTTGAGAAACAAAAGGGATGAGATTTATAGCCTGAGTGTGTATGTTTTAATTCTTAGCCTGTAAGCAAAATCTCTGGAAAAGTACCAATATCTAAACAACAAAAGAAATACTTTTTCACAAAGAGGGAACCTCTCTTCTCCCACTTCATCTCAAAGTTTTAAAATTTAACTTTGTGATCAAGGGGAAATAGCATAATTGAATTAGTTTGCTACAGTAGACATTTGCAACTATTTATCAAGGCATTTTTCTTTCTTTCTTTTTTTTTTTTAGAGACATAGTCTCACTTTGTCGCACTTGGTAGAGTTCCGTGGCATCACAGCTCACAGCAACCTCCAGCTCTTGGGCTTAAACAGTTCTCTTGCCTCAGCCTCCCAAGTAGCTGGGGCTACAGGTGCCCACCACAACTATTTTTTGTTGCAGTTTGGTCAAAGCCGGGTTTGAATCTGCCACCTTTGGCATATGGGGCCCTCACCCTACTCACTGAGCCAGAGATGCTGCTCAACATTTTTCTTTTAATATTTTTTATTTTTTGAGACAGAGTCTTAGTCGCCCTGGGGTTGAGTGCCCTAATGTCATAGCTCATAGCAACCTCAAACTCTTGAGCTCAAGCGATCGTCTTGTCTGAGCTTCCCAGTATGAGGAGTTACAGGCACCTGCCACAACACCTGGCTATTTTTACAGACTGGTTTTCGCTCTTGGTGAGGCTGGTCTTGAACTCCTGAGCCCAGGTGATCCACTTGCCTCAGCCCCCAGAGTGCTAGGATTACAGGCATAAGCCACTACACTCAGCCCACAAAATGCATTTAAATTCCACAAATGCATGTGAAAATTACCAAACTTCTTAATTTTATTCTATGTTTCCATGAAGATATCATTGGTGAGAAAGCCCAACATTTGTTCTACATGAATACCTTTAACAAGGGAATTACAAGTGGTTCTATAAGTAATTAATTGATTAATATTTTGTTTACTGTAGGTAGCCATCATAATTCATGTGACTAACAAAGGCCTCTTAGGATTATTAGTACTGTGTATTACATGGATGTTCAAAAGGAAAAATAACTTTTAATCTTTGGTAACAGAATAAATATAAGGTAAAATTTCCTTTTTGTCAGACTTAGCAGACACTATTTAATGTGTTTAGCTGTCCTTGGAAAAGATTGGAGTCATTGCTTCAATAAAAATCCAATAAGGTTAAAAGAAAAATATGACTTTGAACAAGATTTACTGAGTTAAAATCTTGGGGAAGAGGAACTTAAAAGCCACAAGCAACTTGAATCTTTCTCCAGAAAGTTAAACACAGTTCTACCCCCAAAATGTGAAGACATATAAAATTCATAGGAATTCTGTAATGTCAGCTTGCTTAGAGACCAAAAATTATATAGGAGTACCAAGGAAAGAAAGCTGAAGAAAGAAGAGAAAAGAAAACAGGAGGAAAAGAAGTGTGGGAAGAATCCAAACTAATTCTGACTGCTGAAGGCTCCTGCAAGGATGGGCATCTGTTCTGAGCTGGCAGCATGGGTCAAATGCTGTAGGAGCCATTACACAAGCTTGACCCACCCTCCAAGGTAGGATTTTATCTAATGTTAAGCACAAAAATTAAAAATCACCTAAATTACCGAGGACTCGCTCACAACTAATAAGTAGGGAAGTGGATTTGAACCCAAGCACTCTCCTCTTTTTACCATACCATGAACTACTATAGTTCCCTAGCTAAAGGTAGTCATGTTAACTCTTTGAGCTTTTGCAAAAGGACCTTTCTCCAATTACGAAATTATTACATAGATGGCATACAAAAGTTGATTTGTCGGGTAGGCACAATGGATGCTTTTCAATTTTATAACAAAAAAATGCAGTGTTTAAGTAGGAAATGACATTAAGGTAAATTCAGAAAAAAATCGAGCTGGTATTATGTTTAGAGAAATGACTTCCTGATGAAAAAAGAGAATTTCAAGGCTTTAGAATCTCCCATTGTTATATTAAAACCTTATTTATTTATTTATTTATTTGAGATAGAGTCTCACTCTGTCCCCTTGGGGAGAGTGTAGTGGTGTCCTTATAGCTCACAGCAACCTCAAACTTTTCTGCTTGCCTCACCTTCTCAAATAACTGGGACTACAGGCACCAAGCTAATTTTTTTTTTTTTTTCTATTTTTAGAGACAGGGTCTTGCTCTTGTTTAGACTGGTCTCAGACTCTTGAGATCAAGCAATCTGCCCATCTTTGCCTCCTGTGCCTGGCCAGAAGCATTTACTTTTGAAAGGTAGTATAAATTTTTATAAAAGCGATGATAATTTGATTAAGAGCCATTTACTTTTGAAAGGTAGTATAAATTTTTGTAAGAGTGATGATAATTTGATTAAGAATTCAACACATGTTGAAAGGTGGGAAGTACAATTATATCCATCTTATGCATAAGGAGCTGAAGTGCAGAAAGGTTTAATAATTCGTTGAACATAGCCGGGCTAGTAAGTGGCAGAGCCAAGATTTAAATCCAGGTCAATTTGATTGCCAAGCCTAGGCCATTAACTACTGTGTTGTATGTGTCACTTCCTGTAAAAACTTAATGAGACCTTTCATTTTCTTTAAAGTGCATAGTTGTTTCTTTTTTTAATTAGTTAATTTTTTTTCAAGTGCATAGTTTTCAAACTAGAATGGGCAGAATAATGGGGTAAGTAGCCATTCTCAAGCTTTTCGGTCTCAGGACTCCTTTGCACTTAAGGACCTTAAAGAGCCTTTGTTATTGACATTTACCATATAAGAAATTAAAACTGAAGCATTATCATCTGGCAAATAGTCTAAAATAACAATAATAAACTCATTATATGTTAATATAAATAACAAGGCTCATAACTGTCATTCTAGCATACTGAGGAGGTGGATGGCTTGAGTTCAGGACTTCAAGACCAGCCTGAGCAAGAGTGAGACCCTGTCTCAACATTAAAATAAAAAAAATTAGCCAGGCATTGATGGCAGGCACCTGTAGTCCCAGCTACTGGGGTGAGGTAGAGGTGGGGGGCTGAAGCAGGAGGATCCCTTGAACCCAGAAGTTTGAGGTTACAGTGAGCTATGATGGTGCCACTGCATTCTAGCAGACAGAGCAAGACCCTGTCTCAAACAAAACAAAAGCAAAAACAACACAAGTAATATTTAGTAAAAATAACTATATTTTCCAAAACAAAAATTTTATCGATAAAGTGTAGGTTTGGGGTTTTTTTTTTACATTTTTTTCTTTAATGCCTGGCTTAATAGAAAACAGCTGAATATTTCATATATGCTTCTGCATGTGATCTGTTGTGATCTGTTTTGCTTATAGCATATGAAGAAAATATGGTGTCATATATAGTTAGAAAAGGGTGCTTTTTTGTTGTTGTTTTATTAGACAGAGTCTCACTATGTCACCCTCTGTAGAGTGCTCTGACATCACAGCTCACAGCAACCTCAGACTCTTGGGCTTAAGTGATTCTCTTGCCTCAGCCTCCCAAGTAGCTGGGACTACAGGCGTCCACCACAATGCCTGGCTATTTTTTTATTGCAGTTGTCATTGTTTAACAGGCCCTGACTGGGCTTTAACTTGCCACCCTCGCTGTATGTGGCCAGTGCCCTAACCACTGAGCTACGGGTGCTGCCCAGAAAAGGGTGGTATTTTCAAAGCCTTTTCAGATAACTACAGATGATCTTCTTTGATACTACCAAGCAGGTTAAGTTAATTTTTTTAAAGGTTAGTTGCAATAATGGAATTGAAAACCCTCAATAACTTTTTGTACTGTGTTTCAGTCAAACCCATTGGTTTTTCTTAGTTTTTGAATAAGTCTTTTACCCATGCATGATTTTCTGACATCATCTAGGGATTAGTTGGAAAATATTAGTTTACTGAGTTTTTCAGATCTCCCCAATGTTGACACATTTTATTGTAGTATAATATGTAAAAGAAATATCACCACTGAGCTCATCAGAATAGTCTTGAAATATTGGGAAGCTGTCAACTTCATGCTGCCAGGTACAAGACTTAACAAATATTAATTTTCATGTAAAAGCTTGAATTTTATCACTGATAACAAATAATGTTAATTGTTTTTCTGAAAGGGTCTTGGTGTCCCATAGGGGTAATGGGCTACACTTGGAGGATCACTAGTCCAAGAGGTTTGATTAAAGAGATGTGAGTAAGAGAACATTTACCTTCTAAAAGGCCCAAACTTATTAATTTTCGGAGTGCTGAAGGGTTTCAAAAATGAGGCCTCAAAATCACTAGCAATAATCTCTGATAAATTGAGAAAAATGGGAGAGAGTTCAGACACTTAGAAATGAGAAAATACTGCCTCAACTCTCCAGAGAGATGAATTCTGGGTAACAAAGGCCAGTATGTTCATCACTGATTCCCAGAAAAGGTCTTTAATATATTTGGTAGCAGGTAGTTTAAGAACATTAGAAAATAATTTAGTGATTACCAGATGTCAGTAGAGGTAGGTAGGTCATCTCAAAATCATCTCAAAATTCTTTTTTTTTTTTTTTGAGACAGAGTCTGAAGCTTTTGCCCTGGGTAGAGTGCTGTGTCATCACAGCTCACAGCAACCTCAAACTCTTGGGTTTAAGTGATTCTCCCACCTCAGCCTCCCAAGTAGCTGGGACTGCAGGCACCTGCCACAGTACAGCTATTTGTTGTTGTTGTTGCAGTTGTCATTGTTGTTTTAGCTGGCCTGGGCCGGGTTTGAACCCCCTAGCCTCGGTGTATGTGGCCGGCGCCCTACCCACTAAGCTACAGGTGCCGCCCTCAAATTTCATTCTTCCTTTATGATCGTCTGGCACAATGCTTTACATACTGAAATGTTTGAATAATCATGTAAAGTGGTTGAATAATAAGTTGTGTATTGCTTATATGAACTGCACAAGTCTCATTTGAATAAAAACTATGTGTGGACTAGTTAGGCAGGTCAAGGGCAGGTCTAAGAGGCACCTATAAGGAAAACTAAAAGAATTTGCCTTGAGAACAGAAGTCCAAGGATATGTTCAAGTATCATAAAATATTTGAAGTCTTCCTGTGAGAAAAGGCAGCATTGGATTGTGGGAAGAACACAGCTCAAGGAATACAGAACATGAGTGCTCCTCTAGTTTCACCATCAACTTAATGGATTCAGTTACTTCATTTCTAATCCTATGTTCTACTCTGCAATGTATAAAAGGGTAGATAATCTTCACAAAGGCCTCTGAAAAGGACAGAGTTGTATTCTCTCACTCTGTGGAACATAACAACTTACAAACTTTTGGAGAAAACAAGTTTGCCTCACGATGAGTAACTTCCTGGCTCTGCGCCATCTATACTATAGCCACTAACCATGCGTGGCTCCGGAGCCCTGGAAAGTGAGATTTGCTGTAAGTATAAATTACACTCTAGACTTTAAAGACTTAGTATGAAAAGTAGAAGGCAAACTATCTTGGTAGTAATTTTCTGTATTGATTACACGTTGAAATAGTATTTTAGATATTGGATAAATTAATATATTTTAAAATTCATTTTACCTATTCCTTTTACTTTGAAAAATATATGGCTACTGGAAAATACATATATGGCTTGAATTATATTTCTTTTAGACAGAAGTAGTCTATCTAATAGAGTTTCCAACAAAAGAATAATGACTTGAAGAAGAACCTAATTTTACTGTTAATTTTACCTTTTGAAGTACCCAAGCAGAGGTTGGGTCACAGTCCTGACAAGACAGCTTCACAAACCACTCTACTTGGTATGAATTTGGTATATATTTATATTCTCAGTCTGATTTCAGAGGAATACTAGGGCTCCTTGCTAGTCTACTTGTGTTGCTAAAAAAAAATGCCTGAGGTCAAGTAATTTATAAAGAAAGAGTTTTATTTAGCTCACCAAGCTAAGAACTGTACAGGGAGCATTGCGCCAGGATCTGAGGGCTTCAGGAAGCTTACTTTAAGGCAGAAGGGGAGCGGGCCGTCACAGGTGGGAGAAGGAGCAGGGAGAGAGGAGGTGGTGCCAGGCTCTTTTAAACCACCAGCTCTCCCATGAACTAATAGAGGGGGCACTCACTCATTATTATAGGGAGGGCAGCAAGGCATTCATGAAGGATCAGCCCCATGCCCTCAATACCTCCCATGCGGCCCCACATCCAACACTATTGACCAAATTTCAATGTGGTATTTGGAGGAGACGAACATCCCCCATCAGACCCCACAAGCACTGCTCCCAGCTTTGTCAATGATCAGGTGGGGGAGGACGAAGGATGATGCCTGTGGTGGGTGGTGGGGAAACTCATCAGTATACATTAACTGAATAGATGAATGAGTGTACAAAATATGGGTATGTATTTCAGGTAAAATGGATGATGGTTTAGGGTTCAGGTTTAGGATCAGACCACCAGTTTGACTTTCAGTGCTACTGCTTACTCGCTCTGTGACCTCACGCACTCCTGTGCCTCAGTTTCTTCATCTTTTAAAATGTGGGGTTCACATGAACAATTTTGCATACAGTCCAAGACATTTCCCTAGAAACATGGCTCGGTACTAAGCATACTATTTGGCTATGCTACTGCATGAGTCTCGTCTTGCAAGACAAACCTGCACACAACAACAAAAAACTCTTTATAAAATATCTTGCCTATAAACAGGTTGTTAAACACATTCTCACTTCCTTGCCTTCTGTCACCACCTGTGCAGCATGTTTCTGATGCAGTTCTACAGTGGTTGTGATTAAAGCAGATTTACACACTGCCCGGACACCCTGAGCAACTTGATCTTACGGTAGGAGAACCATTCCTGGAGAACTGGAAACTTCATATTCAGTAAGGACCTGTTAGGTGCAAAGTGATTCAAGGTGCTCTCTCTCTACTTCTGTCTTTCCCTCTCAAACATGACCCTGCCATCTGTCAGCAGGGAAAGGGGAGTTGTTTATCCCATACACCTGCTGTCTGACTCTCAGGATTCTAAAACTTAGGCCTGTATGGTGAGTTGTGATTACTTCTGTTTCCTAGCACGACTTGGCAGCCTATTATACCCCTCTGAACAGCTCTTTCCCTTTCCCCAGATCTTCACTGACCTGCTCCGTTTATCCCTCTCACCTATGTTTGCATTCTCAGAACCTAATCTTGTCTTCTCTTGAATAGAGAAAATTAAGGCTACCATACTGCATGGCCTGCTTTAACCTCTTGTCCTTATTTCTATTATGAACCAATCCCCGACCTTCCTCACCAGCTTCTTTCACGTTTCATTTTATTTATTAATTAAATCTAAAAATTTTTTCTTTTTGACACAAGATCTCACTCCATTGCCCAGACTAGAATGCAGTGGTGTCATCACAGTTCACCACAACTTCAAATTCTTGGGCTCAAGTGATCCTTCTACCTCAGCCTCTCAAGTAGTGAGGACTACAGGCATGCACCACCACACCTGGTTAACTTATTTTATTTTATTTTTTTGTAGAGTTGGGCTCTTGTTATGTCGCACAGGCTGGTCTTGAACTCCTGGACTCAAGTGATCCCCCTATCTTGGCCTCCCAAAGTGCTAGGATTACAGGCATGAGCTATTGCACTCAGCCTCTTCCCCTCATTTTACAGGAAAAAACACATCCCTTCTTGTTTTAGGCTAACTTTTCTACTGTACACTTACTGCTTTCTTTCTCAGGACAAAGATTATGTTTATTGGATTCACTCTTCCTCAATCCCTCCATCTTTTTTTTTTTTAATAAAAAGAGAAAGAACAAAGTCTTCTCTACCTTGTATTCTAATTATCACTCTCTCTCTCTTTTTTTTTTTTTTTTTTTTTTGAGACCACATCTCAAGCAGTCACGCTAGGTAGAATGCCATGTCATCATAGCAACCTCAAGTTCTTGGGCTTAAGCGATTCTCTTGCCTCGGTGTTTTCTATTTTTTTAGTAGAGACTGGAGCTCACTTTTTTGCTCAGGCTGGTCTCAAACTCGTGAGCTCAAGCAATCCACCTGCCTCGGCCTCCTAGAGTATATCACTCTTTTTTTAAAGTCGAGTTCAAAAAGGAAAATCTACCCTTGTCTCTACTTCTTCCTCACATCTTCTTTTATTTTTCTTATCATAATATTTATTATTTTAACTTAGCTACAAATGCACATTCAAAAATCACATATGTAAAATAATTCTATACTTCCTCAAATTATCAGTCAAGTATAACAGTAGAATATACAAATTTTCAGATATTTAGGGATTCAAAAATATTATCTCTCATGGGGTTTTTCTCAGAAAGATGTGGGAGAATATGTTCCACCAAAGAGGATGGCATGGTATCTGGAAAAGGTAGAACAACAAAAAGAAGCCCTACGTTAGTCCATTTAGAGAAAAAATAGTCCCGATCAAAACAGGAACGTGGAGAGCTCAGGGAGAAAAATTGCCAGGTGAAAAAAATGTGAAACCAACATACTTGAATATATGCAAAAGTGTTCTTTTTTTATTATCTGGGATTCATTGAGGGTACAAAGAATTAGGTTACACTGGTCGCATTTGTTAAAGTTCCTCTTATAATTGTGTCCCACCCCCAAGAGATGTGCCATACACGGTGACCCCCATCTCCCTCCCTCCTGCCCTCTCCCTGCTCCCTCTTTCCCCTACACCCCACCCCTTGTATTAGCTGATCTACTGCCTTCATATTAGAATTGAGTACATTGGATTCTTGCGTCGCCATTCTTGTGATACTTTACTGAGAAGAATGTGTTCCAGCTCAATACAGGTTAATACAAAAGATGTGAAGTCTCTGTCTCTTTTAATGGCTGAATAGTATTCTATGGTGTATATATACCACAGCTTGTTAATCCATTTCTGGGTCAGTGGGCATTTAGGTTGTTTCCACATTTTGGCGATTGTAAATTGAGCTGCGATAAATAGAATAATACAAATGTCGTTATGATAAAATGATTTTTTTCATCTGAGTAGAATACGGGATTGCAGGATCAAATGGGATGTCTAATTTGAGTTCTTTGAGGATTTTCCTTATTTCCTTCCAAAAAGGTTATATTAGTTTTATGCAAAAGGTTTTTTGAATAGGTAGGTGATAGAGATGTTGGAGGATTTGAGTGGGAATGTTAGTGGTACATTGAAAATCAAACAATTGAGCCAATGGCTGAGTGGTTAAGGCATTGAACCCAAAAATCAAACAATCGAAAATGTCCACTTTCATTTGTTTGATTTTCAATGTGCCACTGTAATTTCAACCTGAGGAAAAACGAGGTGGTGGACAAGACTTGATGTATGGATGCTGGGTCATCATCCATCATAACAGGAAGCCAATAACTATGACTATAAACCTAAAATTGATGAATCCAGAGATAGAAGCATAATGTTTAGCCAAGAATATGACAGCAAATACTTGAGAAAATGGTACTAATTAAGAATGGATTTGGGAGATTGTCTCTGGACAGTCAGGCTGGGGTACAAAGTAGGCTGGTAGTAAGGATTCTTTTTTGTTACAAACTTTTTAATATTAATAGGGGGTTTTAAATTATGTGCATGTGTTATTTTAATAAAAATAACTAAAAATTAGACATAATATTTTGTTGTCAGTGTTCTCTATGATTCTGACCATTTCTGTTTTCTCTTCTCCACCAAAAGTCTGCCTAGGTGATTTTTTCTAGTTTGCATAGTAACTGCCCTCAGTATTCTGTAACTCACATCTGGCTCTCCCCAAGAGTCACTGCTTTTCCTCTTGGCCCTATCAAGTGGATGCTAATTTTACTTTCAAATTTCAGATTTGGCTGGGGTGGGGTGATAGGATAGGTAAGGACCTTGCTGTTACTGTCACTTCCAAGTAATTCATCCCTCTCTTGCCCTAAAGAAAATCACACCTCCTCCTAAGCTTCCTCTGAAACTTCTCAGGGCCATTAGACTTTACAGTTCAGTACTCTATGTTGCAATTTCTTGGTGATCTGCTCTTCTTCACAGATGTCTTATGTATCCAGCTCACTATTCCTCTACCCACCCCTTTTTTTTCTTTTTAGAGACAGAGTCTCACTTTATCACCCTTGGTAGAGTGCTGTGGCATCACAGCTCACAGCAACCTCCAACTCCTGGGCTTAGGCTATTCTCTTGCCTCAGCCTCCTCAGTAGCTAGGACTATAGGCACCTGCCACCACACCTGCCTATTTTTTTTTTTTGTTGTTGTTGTTACAGTTTGGCCAGGACAGGTTCAAACCTGCCACCCCCATTACATGGGGCCAGCACCCTACCCACTGAGCCACAGGTGCCTCCCCTTACCCACCTCTTAATCCTGTTGCAATTCCTGGTAGATTATCTAACTAACAAACACTGTGGACCCATAGTTCTATGACATAATCACAGATGTTTTCCTTTCCTCCCCCTCAACTACCAGATCTCATTGTCATAGGCTTGATTCTGCCATTTTCAATTATCAGTTATCTCCCAAACCTGTTTCTGAACATCTTCCTCTCTGTCACTGCCAACATTTTTGTCACTTACTCTTGTGCTCCTCCTACTCCAGCATATTTGAATCTCTTAAGGCTTCTGGTTCATCGACTCTTTCTCAAACTCTTTTTCATTATGTTCATTATTATGTTCTTACATACCCTCATGCCCCTCATGGCCCAGTCAAGTTGACACATAAAATTGATCATCATAGGCAGCCTGCTGGCAGAATTCCTTCTTGCTCAGGAGAAGTCAGCTTGTATTCTATTAAGGTCTTCAACTAATTAGATGAAACACACTCACATTAAGATAGGTAATCTGCTTACTCAAAGTCCACCAACTTAAGTGTTAATCTCACCCAAAATGTATTATCACAGAAACATCTAGAGTAACATTTGACCAAGTACCTGGGCACTGTGTCCCAGTCAAGTCAACATGTAAAACTATCACAATAATTGATGATTTAAAATATAATAAAAACAATGTAGAATTTATTCTATGTGTATATAGAATCAAAATGTATGACAAATAGCAATACAAAGGATGGGCAAGAGGAAGTGAAAGTATAGGTATACTGTTGTAAGGTTCTTACACTATACTTATTGTGGTGTAAAGTATTTGTAGATAGATTATGATTTGTTAAATATGTACTTTGTAAAGCCTACAGCAACCACACCAAAACCAAACCAAAAGGTATAGCTATTAAGCCATTAAGAAAAATAAATGCTGTCATTAAAAATTCAAATAATTCAAAAAATGCAGGAAAAGAGAACATAAAAACAGCTGGAACAAGTAGAAAACAAATAGAAATAAGATAGATTTAAATTCAACCAAATCAATAATACACCAAGTGTAAATGGTCTAAATACTCCATTTTAAAGGCAGAGACTATTGGATTGGATAAAAAGCAAAACTACACTGAACTACCTGCTGTCTACAACAATATTTTATGTAAGTATGCAGATAGGTTAAAAATAGAAAAAATGGGAAAATATATACTTTGCAACTTCTAATCACAAAAAAGCTGGGGTGGCTACATTAACCTCAGACAATGTACATTTAAGAATAGGTAATATTACAAGGGTTAAAGGACTGTTTCCTAATGATGAAGGAGTCAATTTATCAAGAAAACATAATTATTCTCTCTCTTTTCTCTCCCATCCCCCGTGTGTATCTCTTCTCCTCTTCTTCTTTTCTCTTCTGCCTCTCCCCCGTGTCTCTCTCCCTCTCTCCCTTCTCTCTCTCCTCTCCTCTCTTCCTCCATTTCTCTCTCTCTCTCCCCTCCTCCTTAATGCTGCTCTGCAGCTTCCCCCACCAATAAAGACCTTTTATACCAAAAAAAAAGAAAAAAAGAAAACATAATTATTTTAAGTGTGGGTGCTTCTGATAAGAAAGCTTCAAATATATGGGAAAAAACCTAAAGAACTGAAAGGAGAAATAGGCAAATCTATAATTATAAGTGAGAGAGATTGCATTTGCAAATATGAAGTACATGGTAACTAGGCAAAATTAATTTAATTTCAATTTCTTTTAAACAGGTATTCCATTCACATGGTTTAAAATCAGAAGGATATATCATGACAAGCCTTACTACATTGTCACACACTCCTTAGCCAGTTCTCGTTGGAGACAACTACTGTTAGCACTCTTTTTGTGTTGCATAAAGATACTTTATATATATGCAAAAAAGTTTATTCCCCTTTTTAAAAAGAAAATTTCAAGTGAGGACAGGTATGGTGGCTTATGCCTTTAATCCTAACATTCTGCAAGGCTGAGGCAGGTGGATTCAGTGAACTCAGGAGCTCAGGAATTCCAAAGCAGTCTGAGCAAGAGTGACACCCTCTCCACCTCCATCTCTACTAAAAAATAGAAAAACTACCTGGACTTAATGGTGGGCACCTGTAATCCCAGTTATGGGAGGCAGAGGCAAGAGGATGGCTTGAGCCCAAGAGTTTGAGGTTACTGTGAGCTATGATGCCATGACACTGTACCAAAGGCAACAGAGTAAGACTCTGCCTCAACAAAAATAATAAAAACATTGAAATGGTAGCATACTATACACATGTCAGAACAGCTGTTAATTTTATCGCTTAATAATATTTTAACTCTAGATTAAATAAGTTTCAGGGCTTGGTACCTGCTACAAAGACCTATGGATTCTTCTTTTGCATGCCATTGCAGGTTCTATGGCTTAAAATTTGTCAACAGGTCCTACGTACCCAGGGATATTAGAATTTTTTTATTGAGCTGTCATTCACATATCATACAACTTACCTTTTAGAACAGTATGCTCCTATGGTTTTTACTATACTCAAAAGTAAAGCAATCATCACCACTTTCTAATTCCAAAACATCATCATCACTTGTATCCTTTAGCAGTCACTTCATTCTTTTTTGTAACTGAATATTATTTCATTGTGTGAATACACTACATTTTGTTTGTATTACAATTTTAAACATCCTTATTAATGTTGTATAATTGAATCAGTATAGGACCAAGTGGTACTCTACAGCATACATTAAACATAAGCCCTTTTTTA
Source organism: Arctocebus calabarensis (assembly GCA_963573935.1). NCBI lineage: Eukaryota > Metazoa > Chordata > Mammalia > Primates > Lorisidae > Arctocebus > Arctocebus calabarensis. Next base: position 58,330 of record CAUYON010083870.1, on the reverse strand, counting down.
GGTTGTTAATTTGAAAAGACCTATTTTCAATATACTGCTCTTAAACACTTATTACAGGAATATTTAGATATGAGTTAAATGCACTAAGGAGAACCAAGAACCTTGCCACAAGTTCCTGGGAAAGATGGTAGGTATGTGTAAGTTTTTGAAGCTTTTCCCAGAATTGGAAATAGCCAAGAGACATTAAAAAAAATGAAAAACAAAATACCCCCCAACTAATCTGTTTTGAAACCAGGGAATGGTGCCAACCACATTCCACACAATTCAAAGAATTTCTATTAGATCTGGTGCAATGAGACCAGGCCGAAGTAACAGACAGGAAAGGAAATCCTGGAAATCCTAACAGACCCCTTACTTTAAAGAGATAGGGTTAAGACTGAGGGTAGATGTGGCTATACAAGTATGACACACAGCTTATAGCAACAAAAAAGTAAGCTGAGAATTTTCTTTGTTCCACTTTCTTAGTAACTTAGAGCTTCACATAAAGGTAGATAAGGATTTTTCCAAAGAGTAGTAGTAGCAGTGCTCACTTTCCCATTGAGAGAAGGGAACACACAGCTGGGTGTGGTGGCTCAGGCCTATAATCCTAGCACTCTGGGAGCTGAGGCGAGTGGATTGCTTGAGCTCAGGAATTGGAGACCAGCCTGAGCAAGAGTGAGACCCCCGTCTCTACTAAAAAATAGAAAAATTAGCCAGGTTTTGTAATGGTCGTTTGTAGTTCCAGGTACTCAGGAGACTGAGGCAACTTTGAAGTTATTGTGAGCTGTGATGCCACACCACTCTACCCAAGGTGACAGAGTAAGACTGTCTCACCAAAAAAAAAAAAAAGAGAGAGAGAGAATAAGAGACCATTCCAAATGGGTGGTTGTGCCCAGAGTAGCCATCACATAGCAAACTTGACAAGGAAAATTGCCTTCCTAAGAAAGAAGATGAAGTATGGAAGTTAAATAACAAACTTCCTTATCCTCCCCTGATCCTGGGAAGGTCATCCAACCTCGTTTAGATTTCTGTTGAAATGGTTCTGAGAAAACACACCATCAGCTCTTCAGCTGGATTTAAGTGATGGTTTTAAGGCTCCACACAGTGGCTCCCGCCTGTAATCCTAGCACTCCGGGAGGCCCGGGCAAGTGGATTCCCTGAGTGCAGGAATTCAAAACCAGCCTGAGCAAGAGCGAGACCCAGTCCAGGCATTGTAGCGGGTGCCTGTAGTCTCAGCTACTCAGGAGGCTGAGGCAAGAGGATAGCTTGAGACCAAGTGTTTGAGGTTGCTGTGAGCTATTACACTAGGATACTCCAGCCTGGGCAAAAGGGTGAGACTCTGTCTCAAAAAAAAAAAAAGGAGGCTTTAGGTGGTGCCCAGGGTCAGTGAGGAGACATAGAGACCCATGCATTCTATTTGGAGTAAATATCAGGTCTGATGTTTACGGCCATATTTCTACTAAATCATATGTCAATACTCTATTTCTAATTTTATTTTAGATTATATTGACCTCCTATTTTGGTAGATGCTCTTTAGCACACATGTCTCCCTACTTATCCCTTTTTAATCTGCTGGTATTATTGCATCACCATTTTTAGTTAAATCACTATTAAGTATTTGCAACTCTGGACTAAATAGTTATTGCATTCTGCTTTGCCAAGTAGTGTACTGTTCATTTCCTTTCTTATTCAACTTTTTCTTTCCCTTTAGTTAGTAATTTTCTAATTTAGTTTTATTTGTTCATTTCCTCGGACCTTGTACCCTTTGTTGATTTTTTGTCTTCCTTTAGTACAATGTTCCACATGGCCAGATTTGGCAAGAATCCATCCGTTTCATTTATTTTCCTAAAAATTTGTCACTAGTTACCCTCCAAACCTAGCATCCTGCTGTCATCTTGAGACTTTCCTTTGCCTTTCTCCTGTGTTAGATTCCCTATTTCCTGGTTAGTGTATCTCTTTCTTCCTTCTTGGTTTAAGCCAGCAGTTCTCAACCTATGGGCTACAACCCCTTTGTAACAGTGAAAATACACTGCAGCATTAGGAAGGTTGAGAACCACTGGATCTCTATGTTAGTGATGTTTGTAAATCTGGAGCTTCCTGAGAAAAGGTACAGAGGAAGTAATTTTTGTTTTTTGGAAATTTTGCACATCTGGAAAGATTATTTTATCTATTCTAACACCTATTTGGAAGATGGGGTTTGTTATGTATTGACTTCTAATAGGTACAAGTTATATATTGACTTCTAGATCTTTACCTAACTCTATTACCCTGGGTAGAGTGCTAGGGGATCATAGCTCACAGCAACCTCAAACTCTTGGGCTTGAGCGATCCTCTTGTGTCAGTCTCCTTAGTAACTGGGGCTACAGGCAGGAGCCACTATGCCTGGTTAGTTTCTTTTATTTTTAGTAGAGATGACTAGTTTTTCCATTTTCAGTAGAGAGGGGGGCTTGCTCTTGCTCAGGTGAGTCTTGACCTGAGCAATTCACCAGCCTTGGCCTCCTAGAGTGCTAAGATTACAGGCATGAGCCACTGTGCATGACTTTGTTTTATGTTCCTATAAAAACAACAAATAGAGCAAAGAGGATTACTGTTTCATTGCTAGCATATACAAACCTTAATAAGCACATAACTGTAGTGTAATTGTATAGACTGAACATAATGACAAAATACACAATGCAAAATGATGTATGAAAAAAAGATCTATTATAAGGGAACATTGGCATATTCCTTTGAGTCCTTCACTAACCAACCAAAGAGACAAGTATATGTGTATGTAATTATAGAGAAATTGAATATAATTAATGATATTTATTTGAATATATAACATGTTTCATTCTTTGCTAAAAGCTATTCTTTTTAATATTTTATGTTCATAAAGAAATCTATTTTTATGTATATCTATGCTATATCTTTTACCTACAGGAATAAATACATATAGATAAACATTGAGCAAGTTGGGGACTATAGTCATAATAATGATTTTTTTCTGGGTACTGGTATTTCTAATTATCAATAGTTTCCTTTTATTTATATGTGTTTTCTAATATTTTTACAATGAAGATGAATTGCTTGTATAATTAGAAAAAGGTAAGGGATGTGCTAGCCAATCCATGATAAATGAAGTAGAGAGATAGAGCCTTGTAAGAGAGAGGTGATTAAAAAGAAGGTGGAAAAGTGTACAGAGGGAGACAAAAACTTCAGGGTGCTTTTGGAAGCTTTAATAAACTATGAGAATTGACTGGCTGGGTGGGGTGGCTCATGCCTATAATCCTAGCCCTTTGGGAGGCTGAGGCAGGTGATTTGCTTGAACTGAGGAGTTTGAGACTAGCCTGAGCAAGAGCGAGACCCCATCTGTAAAAAATAGACAGGTATTGTGGCAGGCGTCTGTAGTCCCTGCTACTTGGGAGGCTGAGGCAAGAGAATCACTGAAGCCCAAGAGTTTCAGGTTGCTGTGAGCTGTGATGCCATGACTCTCTACCAAGGGCAACAAAGTGAACTCTGTCTCAAAATAAATAAATAAGTAAATAAATAAATAAAAATATGTCACGACTGCATAAATGATCACACGAGTCGCAAGAGATTTCCAGGCTTGCCAGGAAATTGTCTTGTTCTTAGCAATTCCTCAGATGAGTCATGAGATTGATGGCTGTTGTAGTAAGTATGATTTTTAATCCTCTACATAAATAAGTAAATAAACTACAAGAATTGAAAGAAATTTAAGAAAAATACATTATTCGGTCATAGATGCAAAGGGAAGCCAAAGCAGAGCAAAACAAGAATGAAAACTGTCATCACAGGCAGAATGTGCTCCCAAGTAGAGTAAGCCCAAGGTAAAGAAGTAACAGAAATAGTCCTGAAAGGAATATAGATATTAAAATGAATGCTGACTCTGGAAGGATTGCATTACTACACTGTTGATTTTGGAAAGTGAGGAAGATTTCAATCCTCCCGAAACAATAAAAGACACTGGTGTGTTAAAAAGAATCCCGTGGAGTTGGCATACTTCAGTTAGAATTCAAGACCTGTCATTTAACCAGCTTGTAACTTGATCACTTACAGGTCTCTGACCCTCATTTTCTCATCTATAAAATGGGGATAATATGTTTTCTTTGGATGATCACCCTACTGAATTATCCAAAAAAAGTAATTATACATACACATACATGTGTGTGCATATGTTTGAGTGCATGTATATATACACATAGAAAAAGCTTTTGAAAGTGATCAAGCTGGGTCTTAAAGGATTAATTTGGTAATGAATAGATATTGAGTATTTGATACATTCCAAGCACAGGGGACTTAGGGGGAAACAATAGGAACATGGTCTCTGCCCTCGTGAAGCTTAATTCCAGTGACAAGTATTAATTTTCTAAGCAAAGATGGTATATCCTTGAGCTAGAGAATAGTGGAAGTTGGATTAAATGATAAGAAATACTGTATGAATAATTATAAAAACCTAGTCCCAAGCCAGGCATAGTGGCTCACGTCTGTAATCCCAGCACTGTGGTAAGCTGAGGAGGGAGAATTTCTTGAGGTCAGGAGTTCGAGACTTGCCTGAGTGAGAGTGAGACCCCCAACTAATTAAAAAACAAAACAACAACAAGAACAAAAAACAAAAAACAGCCAGGCACTTGGGCTTCTTCCATGACTTAGCAATTATGAATTGGGCTGCACTAAACAATCTGGTACAGATATCTTTGTTGTAATGTGATTTTTCTGGGTTTATACCAAGTAAAGGAATTATAGGATCAAATGGCAGAAAATCCCATGAAGGTTATGTTGAACAGTTGGATGAAAATATTTCAGATTGTAAATAAAGTCCGTACACTGTATTCCATGATTGCACTAATGTACACAGCTATGATTTAATAAAAAATAAAAATTAAAAAAAAAAAACAACCAGCCAGGCACAGCGGTGAGCTCCTGTAATCCCAGCAGCTTCTGGTGGCTGAGCCAGTGGGATGCCCCATGGCCTGAGTCTGAGGTTGCAGTGAACTATGATGCCATTGCACTCTGCTCAGGGCATAGTATGGGACTCTGTCTCAACAACAACAACAAAAAGTAAAGAAATAAAAATTTAGAAATAAAAAATAAGCAAGGAAATTAAAAAAAATACCTTGTCCCAAATCTATCTTAATTTTTCACTAAAATCTTTAAAACACCCATTTAGCTAGCATAGCAGTTTATATGCAAAAAATATATTCATTTAACAAACACTTGAGAACTGTCTGTAAAATCAGTAGTCTGATAGATCCTTAAGGAAATAGCAGCATGTGTATTTTTTCTTTAAGAAACTTTTAGTGCAGGAGACAAGAGAAAAATTAAGATGTGTGTAGGGCCAGTCATGGTGGCTCACACCTGTAATCCCAGCACTCTAGGAGGCTGAGGAGGTGGGCAGATTGTTTGACCTCAAGAGTTTAAGACCAGCCTGAGCAAGAGTGAGACCTTGTCTATACAAAACAGCTGGGTGTTACGGTGGGCGCCTGTAGTCCCAGCTGCTTGGGAGGCTGATGCAAAAGAATCACTTGAGCCCAAGAATTTGAGGTTGCTGTGAGCTAGGACAGCAAAGCACTCTACCCCAAGGTGACTGAGCGAGACTCTGTCTCCAGCAACCACAACAAAAAAAAGTGTGTAATAACATCCATGATGCAGTATAAAATACTATAGAAGGGACTATATTGAGGACAGAAAGACTATGTTAGGCAGGATTGCAACATGGACATTTCAAAGAGAGATATTGGCATTCAAATCAGCCCTTTTACTACAGTTAGAATCTGCATTGCATATACTAATACCTGGGCAGGAGGTAGTGTGATAAAATACAAGTATGGGACATAAAAAAGAATGAAAAAAGGCCAGACAAGAAAAATAGGCTATCAACAATCAAATAATTGAATTTGATTAGATCAATAATAATCACAGCATCTCTTTTTTCTTTCCACCTAATTTTGAAGATTATTGCTTGGGGCGATGATGCAGGCATTAGAGCTGAGTAGGTGATTACAGGAAGCTGGTAAAAATCAAATTCGTAAGTACGCATATTTATTTCTGACAGCCTGCTTGTGACCAGCATTTCTCAAAATGAGTGGAAAATTAGTACCCACAAGCTGAGTAAGATGTTCACGAGAATGTCAGAGAGCCTGTTTGTCAACCTTAATTGACAACTGATGTTTAAAAGACAATAGAATAATTCTCATAATTTAATGGGAACATATTACTATTTCATGCGGGAAGAGGAAGAACTAATGTATGCAAAGGCCTGGAGAAATGAGGAATATGGACAAAATAATCCCCTTTTTGTTTCAGGAAAATGTAAAGCAGTGCCCCGGGGATTGTTGGCAAATACTATCATCGTTGAAAGCTACTGCTTAACACAAATTCTGGGAAGCTGGAGGCTTCTGGGTAATATGAATCACAAGGAAAGAATGCCCTGTTTTGTGGTTGAAACTTTTTAATGGAATACTGGTTGATCTTAGTAACGAAGGCCAAGGGTCAGGGTTAGTTTGGAAGAATTTTCAGTCTGTTCCTGTAAAGGTCCTTATGTAGAGCCCTGACTTTGCTCTGCTCTTTTTGGTCTATCTGATTAGAACATTTCATGGGAACACCTGTCTATGGGAGCCACTTCTTCTTCTTCTTTTTTTTTTTTTTTTGAGACAAAGCCTCAAGCTGTCACCCTGGGTAGAGTGCCATGGCATTACAGCTCACAGCAACCTCCACCTCCTGGGCTCAAGTGATTCTCCTGCCTCCGCCTCCCAAGTAGCTGGGACTACTGGCACCCGCCACAACGCCCGGCCTTTTTTTGGTTGCAGCCGTCATTGTTGTTTGGTGGGCCCAGGCTGGATTCAAACCTGCCAGCTCAGGTATACGTAGCTGGCACCTTAGCCACTTGAGCCACAGGCACCAAGCCGTGGGAGCCATTTCTATTTTTAGGGAAACAGCTTTTTTTCTCCCTAATATATAGAATTATAAGTCCAAGAATTTTGTTTAAGACCTAGCTTAATAGGGCTCTACTCATCCTTTTAAACCAGTGGTTCTCAACCTTTCTAATGCCGCGGTCCTTTAATACAGTTCCTGTGGAATGTGACCCACTGGTTGAGAACTGCTGTTTTAAACAAATATTTATTAAGTACTGACTGGTTTTCGCCTTTGAAGATTTTGTTTTAGTGGTGAAATATGTGTGTGTGTATCATGATCCAGTCAGTAAAAGGCATAAAGCATAATTAAAAAGCAATGCTATAATGTGATCAATGGTGAAGTAGCTCTCTACAGTAAATGCTATGAAAATGGGTTCTATGAACCTCTGTGTGCTGGGAGTGGCTTTGAAAAAGATTATTTGAGCTTCTTTGTGATGAAAATGTTTATGGTAGAAAAAGGCATGGTGGGAGGTAGGGGGAAAAGGGCACTTTGAAAGGGAAGGTGAAAGACTTGGAAGGGTAAAGGCTATGATATAGTCAAGGAATTACAAACAGCTCTGTGGGGTTAGAACATCAACAATGCTTTGGGACTGACTAGGTCCAGCCTGGAGTTTAGGACTAGGAGTCAACATTGGCCTGCATTGGCAAGTGTCATTGAAAGCTTCTGCCCAGATCTTCTACTCCACGTGAAAATGTGTAGAGTAAGAGACTAAGAAACAGAGGAGAGTTAGGAGGAGGACGAGGGAGAAAGGTTTAACTTGCAGGGAGCACACAGAGGGTAGGGGAGCTCTTCAATGCAAGGATGTAGCTTGCGTAGGACTTGGTGATCTTAATGGAAACAATAAGGGGAGATAAAGGGAGGGAAGGAAGTCCACCGGGTAATAGTGATGGTGCCATTTACCCACGAGGAAGAGACCATTTGCATTTGCCCTTGTGGTTGTCTCTGTAGGCTGATTTTTTATTTTGAGCTGCATTTCCACAAGCTGATGGAATTTTAAATGAAGAATGTTAAAGGTGGCTAAATGTTTGCAGCCTCATTGCTGACTGGGAAAGAGTAGATGGCTCACCTCTTAGCCACCTTGCTTCCCAGAGGAGACTTGGGTTCGGTAGGCACAGAGTAACAAGGCAGAGAGACAGTTGCTAAGATCCCTGCAAGGTGCTTTTGAAAAGCTGTAGGAAGAGTTGGTCTCCAACTTAGGCTGGGCTGGAAGCTGAAGTTAAGGTGATAGTAAAGGCTTCCTACGGGAAGAGACCCTTGAACTGAAGCTTGAGAGATGAGTGGGAATTTTGTAGGTAGAAAAGCAAGAAGAAAACAATGTGCAAAAGTATAACAAATGAGGGAACAAGGTTTATGTGGGCAATGGCAAATGGTCTAGTTTCTTTAATCCTAGTGTGTGAGAGAGAGAATAACATGAAATGAGGCTGGGAAGGTAATCAAGGGCAGGTAATCAAACAGTAAAGGTCTTGATGCAATGATGAGAAATTATAATTTTAACCCTACTGTTGATGAAGAGAATTTGAGCAGAATCTTTTTTTTTTTTTTCAGACTGTCTCTGTTGCCCTGGGTAGAGTACCCTGGTACCATTTAACTCATAGCAACCTCAAACTCTTCGGTTCAAGTGATACTCCTGGCTTGGCATCCCAAGTAGCTAGGACTACAGGCACCTGACACGGTCTCGCTCTTGCTCAGGCTGGTCTTGAACTCCTGAGCTCAAGGGATCCACCTGCCTCCGTCTCCTGGAGTGCTATGATTATAGGTGTGAGCAATCATGCCCAGCCTTGAGGAGAATCTTTATAGCTGCCAATCACTTGCTTACTCATTCTTTCACTCACTTACCAAATATGATTGAAGTTCAATGTTGAGCCGCTCTGTTGGCAATGAATAAACAATGAATTAACAAAAGATATTTGGCAGAGAACACCAGCTGTTTTCTAAACTATGTTCCTGCCTGGATAGACAGCTGGATTACAGTTCTCAGTCTCTCTTGTAGTTAGGTACGGCGATATGACCTTAGGCTGCTCTATGACTTGTCTGCAAAAGGAAAAGTGTAACATTTCATCCAAACCCATGAAAACCTCTCATACTGGTTGGGTTTTATGCTTTTCCCATATGAGTTGACTAGGTTGAGACTTTGGAAACCAAGTTGTGGAGACACCAGTGCTACTATCAGGGTAGGTTCCCTACTGTCTTAAAACACACCCTGGACTGTTACATGAGTCAGAAGTAAATGTTTATGATATTGAGTCATTGTGTGTTTATATCTATTACCATAGCTTAGCCTACCCTAATAATACGAAGTCAGATAAAAGGTTGGGTGAGAACATGAATATCTCAGCTGGGGACAGTGGAAGAGGGGACAGAGAATAGGGAGAGATGTATCATCTAGAGATTTACCCTAACCCTAACCCTATCATCTCTCCCTCTTCTCTGTTCCCAAGGCTGGGTGGTGGCTCATGCCTGTAAACATAGCACTCTGAGAGGTCAAGACAGGAGGATCACTTGAGGCTAGGAGTTCAAGATCAACTGAACAAGAGCGAGACTTCATCTTTACAAAAATACCCAGCCAGGCATTGTGGTGGGCACTTGGCATCCCAGTTACTCAGGCAGCTGAGGCAGGAGGATTCCTTGAATTCAGGAGTCTGAGGTTGCAGTGAGCTGTCATGAGGCCACTTGACTTTAGCTTAGGAGACAGAGTAAGGCCTTGTCTGAAAAAAAAAAGGTAGCTGTTTAGGACATGGAACTAATAGAACTGAAATGTTGAAATGTAAGCCGCCTGTACCGGGTGAGAGTGAAGGCAAGTCCAGCATGACTCCCAGGTTTCTGACTTGGTCAAATAATGGTGACATCTATGAAGACAGGCTATACCATAGGAAGCATAGGTGTGGGGAAAAGATGTTTGATTTTAAAAATGTTGAGTTTGCCATATTAGGTCTATAGATCCGGCTCAGCACATAAGTCTAGGATTGAAATAATATTTGGGAGACAATAAGACTATGAAGATATGAAATAATTCATTTAAGTATACAAATGAGTGGAGACAAAGAGGTTAGATAATGGACTTCTTTTTTTTTTTTTTTGAGACAGAGTCTTGCTTTGTCACCCTGGATAGAGTGCCTTGGTGTCATAGCTCACAGCAACTTCAAAGTCTTGGGCTAAAGTGATCCTCTTGCCTCAGACTCCCAAGTCACTGGGACTATAGGTGCCCATCACAATGCCCAGCTATTTTTAGAGACAAGCTAAAAATAGATACCTCTTGTTCAGGCTGATCTTGAATTTGTGAGCTCAGGCACTCCACTGCCTCAATCTCCCAGAGGACTAGGATTACAGGCATGAGCCACTGTGCCCAGCCCTAGTTAATGGACTTCTAGGAAACTCAAATATTTGTTTTTGAATATTGGCCTTAAAATATGTTTCTTATGAAATTTCAAACATGTATAAAGTTGAGAGAATGGTATAATGAACTCCATGTGCATCTATCATCATGCTTTAACTACTTAATTTAATTTAATTTATTTATTTTTGAGACAGAGCCTCACTCTGTTGCCCTAAGCTAGAGAGGAGTGATGTCAGCCTAGCTCACAGCAACCTCACACTTTGGGGTTTAAGGGGTCCTCCTGCCTCAGCCTCCAAGTAGCTGGGACTACAAGTGCCCACAACAATGTCCTGCTAATTTTTCTATCTTTGGGGGAGATGGGTCTCACTCTTGTTCAGGCTGGTCCCGAACTCCTGAGCTCAAGCAGTCCACCTGCCTCAGCCTCCCAGAGTGCTAGGATTATAGGTGTGAGCCACCACAACTGGCTTAACAATTTTATTTTTTACTAGCTACCTATTGTGCAGAGAAAATTACCAAAATCTTGGTGACTTACTATAATAAATATTTATTATTGCACACAGTTTTAGTGGGTCATAAATCCAGGAGAGGCTTAGCTATGTGGATCTGGCTCCAATAATAGGGACTGTGTTCATCTGAAGGCTCACCTGGCCTCGGAAGATCTTCTTCCAAGATGGTTCATTAGCATACCTCCTGGTTGTTGGCAGGAGGCTTTCCATATGGCTTTCTACATATGGAGCTATCCATAGAGTTGCTTGAGTGTCCTCCTGACATGTCAGCTGCCTTCTCCTAAAGTGAGTAATTTTAGAGATAACAAGGTAGAAGCTATGTCAGAACCTTCATTTCCATAACAATTTGTGGTTAGACAGGTCAACCCCATTTGATGTGGGAAAAGATTACCCAAGTGCGTGAATACCAAGAGGTGGAGGTTGTTTGCGCCTTTTTTTCTAAATAGGCTCTCACCCTATTGCCTGGGCTAGAGTGCAGTGGCATCATCATAGCTCACTGCAACCTCAGTGCCTGGGCTCATGCAATCTTGCCACAGACTCTTGAATATGGGGTGGGACTACGGGCACATACCACTACACTTGACCAATTTTTCTACTTTTTGTAGGGATGGGTCTCATTATGTTACCCAGGCTGGTCTTAAACTCCTGGCCTAAAGTGCTCCTCCTGCCTCAGTCTCCTAAAGTGCTAGGATTTACAGGTATGAGCCACTGGTTTGGTCCTTCCGGGCCATCTTTTTTGGTGTCTATTTCACCTAGGCAATCTTCTTTTTTTGTTTTGAGACAGAGTCTCACTTTGTCACCCTCAGTAGAATGCCATGGCCTCATAGCTCACTGCAACCTCAGACTCTTGGGCTCAAGCAATTCTTTTGCCTCAGCCTCCCAAGTAGCTGGGACTATAGGTGCCTGCCACAATGCCCAGCTATTTTTAGAGATAAGGTCTCACTCTGGCTCAGGCTGGCCTTGAACCTGTGAGCTCAGGAAATCCACCCACCTTGGCCTCCCAGAGTGTTAATACTACAGGGGTGATCCACCTTGCCCTACCTCACCTAGGCAATCTTGTTTCATCTATACTCCTATCTCACTCCCCTCAACATTGTATCATTTTATTAATAAATATTTCAATAGTTACCTCTAAAAAAACTCATACCATTATTACACCTAAAAAGTTAATATTCTCTTATTGGAATCCAATGTTCAGTCACCATTTAAATTCTCTTGACTATTTTGTATATACTTATATAAATGTATATACACATGAATCTTTTAATTTTACAATTTGTTTATTTGAGTGACCCAAATAAAGTCTATATATTAAAATTAGTTGGTATGATTATTAGGTCTCAATCTGTGGGTCCATCCTTGGTTTTTTTTTTTTAAAGGATTACATTTGTCTGTTGAAGAAACAAGGTTATTTGTCTTGTCCCACAGTTTGTATTTTGATGGTTGCAGCATTACCATATTTCTTTCCTCCCTGTATTTCTTGTAGAGACATCAATATCTAAGGGGTGATCAAAGAAAGAGGGGTTAATAGACAACTTCCCCTAATGGCCTAGTGTGAAGATTCATATTTGGCCTAAAATTAATGCATTATTCACAGAATGAAATTTTGGCCTATAAGAATACATTTGAATTCTTATTTTGAAATGTAATTATTGTTACTGTTTTATTACTTAAAAATGGAATATTAAATTTGCAAAACATGATATTTATAAAATAGAAACAATCCTTTCTGAGAACTATCTCTTCCTAGATGTCTTCTGTGGTCAAGGATCTGCCTGTTCATAATACTGAATTTTTCTTTGCTTTTAGTCCAAGTCAGTGGAAAAGCAAGGTATATTTGGATTCCCTATTGTTCTCTAATATTTTCTTCTTTGTATGCTTCAAATTCTTTCCTATTTTTGCATTAGATGTAACTTCTTGTTGTGTCTGGATTTTGAAGAGTTTTCTAACTACAAAATTTTGAGGTGGTAAAATTGACATTTTCCTTTTAATTTAACCTTATAAGACACAAAATGATCTTTAAAAGGACTATTTCTTCAGATACTCATGGCTTAATACAATTAAACAGTGGAAAATTAAATATCATTCTCTCTCTCTTTTTTCTTGAGACAGAGTCTTACTTTGATCACCCTTGGTAGAGTACCATGGTTTCACAGCTCACAGCAAACTCAAACTCTTGGGCTTAAGTGATCTTCTTGCCTCAGCCTCCCAAATTGTGACTACAGGTGCCAGCCACAAGGCTCGGCTAATTTTAGAGAGGAGGTCTTGCTCTGGGTCAGGCTGGTCTTTAACCCATGAGCTCAGGCAATCCACTGCCTGGCCTCCCAGAGTGCTAGGATTATAGGAGTGAGCCACTGGGCCCCGCTTTTAAAAATATCATTCCTAAAAGTAATTTTATTTATTTTTATGAATGCTGGTATACCAAGAAATCCCATGAAAGGTAAAATTATAACTTATCTTTACTATTTTGACTTGTATTATTTTTATTTAAAAGATGTGATATTCTTACTAAAGATACCTAGTAATATATCATTTACATTTGTAAGCCATTACAAATCAGTTAACCAAATATATTTCCTTTAAGTATTTGAAAGCCTTTGTTTTTGTCAGAAACAGACAGGTTTCACAATGGTTATTATGATTTTACTTTTGCAGTGATACATAGTTTTCAGCTGATATAGAGTTGATGCGTCTATAGAACTCAATATTTTAATTCTAAGTTATATCTAGAATGTTTATATTTGAAAGTGAATATTTTTAATTAATAATAATAATGGAAAGTAATAAGTAATCATCTGTTAGAAATTTCAATAAAAAAGATACCGTGTTATTCATAAAGCAACAAATTTTGAATAAATCCAATAAGAAATATTAAACAATGATATGAATAACATAAAAGAAAACCTGAATAGGTAGAGATATATCATTGTTTTAAATGGTAAAGTATGATACTTTTTAAAAAAGTGAATCAAAATCTCAACAGAAAAATTTCTAGAACTTGACAAACTGGTTTTAAATTCGGATAAGGAAAAAGAATGAGAGGTTGGGGGCCTGTACTCAGCAGCCAGGGCACCAGCCACATACCCTGGAGCTGGCAGGTTTGAACCCAGCCTGGGCCTGCCAAACAACAATGACAATTAAAACAAAAAAATAGCCAGGTGTTGTGGCGGGCACATGTAGTCCCAGCTGCTTGGGAGACTGAGGCAAGAGAATTGCTTGAGCACAAGAGTTTGAGGTTGCTGTGAGTTGTGACACCACAGCACTCTACCCAGGGCAACATAGTGAGACTCTGTCTCAAAATAAATAAATAAATAATGACGAGGGAGAACTTGATGAATACAAAAAAGCTAAAGTAAAATATGTAATATTTGCTAGTGGATAAAGAGCCCACTGAAACAAAATACTCAAAAATGCTACATATACATGTGAACTTAAAGTAGTATAAAGGTTAGTAAAGTTAATAAAGAAAGGATAGTTATGCAGCATCTGCCTACTCTATCCTGTACCTTCACCTTGTCAACAGTGGTTATGTGAATGTGTGTACTGTATCTTTAGACAAAAAAACAAGTCAGGCACAATCACTCAGGCCTGTAATCCCAACTGTTCAGGACGTCATGGCCTGAGGACCACTTGAGGACAAGAGTTTGAGATCAGCAGTATAGCAAGACCCCATCTCTAAAACAATTTTAAAAACCAACTAACTTCATCTTCAGGTTTCCTGAAGGTTCATGTGAACGTGTAGCTGTTAGTTTATATGTACCAGTTTCTTAACACAAAATTCTCTTCCCCCTAGCAAAACTAACAGCCCATAAAACTGTAAAATAGGAACTTATTTTTAGGTTCCAGGGCAAATCTACACTGTCATAGTTGTGTGTGCACAATGTAATTTAATGCTAGTCTAAAGGGTGCTTGTAGCTTGAGAGAGAGGTATGTATAGGGTTTTAGTTAAATAATATGGATTTTTACTCCTATTATGATTTTTGTCCACTTTAGTCTTTTTATCTATATTGATAGAAAGTTGAAACCTTGGATATTTAGGAATTTTAAGATTACATATCACTTTGGCCCCCTCAGATAGCACATTATATTATTGGTCACTTTAATAATATCTAGTGGTGATGAGGGGGGTAAGGGTAGAAGTATATAGAAGGTAATTTTAAAGATACTTCATTATAAATAATTTTCCCTTCATCTATACAAATGAATTAGGTCCAATTTTATTTTATTTTTTGGGACAGTTTTACTTTGTCATCCTAGGTAGAGTGCCGAGGCATTATAGCTCACAGCAACCTCCAACTCTTGGATTCAAGTGAGCCTCTCGCCTCAGCCTCCCAAGTAGTTGAGACACAGGTGCCCACCACAACACCCAGTTAGTTTTAGAGATGGGGTCTCAAATTCCTGAGCTTAAGCAATCCACTGGCCTTGGCCTCTCAGAGTGCTAGGATTACAGGCATGAGTCATAGCACGTGGCCTTAGGCCTAGTTTTAATTAAAATATAAAGTATAGAGAGAAACAGCTATACTACATCTATACTTCTCTAACAGCTTCTCTGTTAGAGAAGAGGAAAGCGTATAAATTCAGTTTGGTTGTATTTTACTTTTTGGTGTATGAATTTATGGTAAACAATGATAGTCTGTGGCTTTCATTTCTTTGTAAAAATGCTTGAAACATAATTTTTACTGTCAGAAATCCTATACTTGAAGGAAGCCTCAGTTATCAGTGGCTTTATGAAGCAGCACTAAAAACAAATGGAAAATGTAAAAGTATTTGTTTTGTCTGAGTAGCTTGCTAATTATGTTCTCTTTCAGTGTATGAAAAAATTTTGATACTTTATTATCCACCTTACATTTTCTGAACTAGCACTTGCTTTTGAGAATTGGATAGTGTGTTATTTAGAGATTAGTTAATTGTGTCTACATTTTTCAAAGTTTTATATTATGTTGTTACTATTTTAAGTTATAGTGGTACCATTCTGAATGTTTTCAGGCCTTGAAATAAATCCTAAATACTTTTTCACACACAAAAAGAAAGGATAGTGGGTGGCACCTGTGGCTCATTAAGTAGGGCGCCGGCCCCATATACCGAAGGTGGAGGGTTCAAATCTGGCCTTGGCTGAACTGCAAAACAGAAAAATCGCCAGGTGTTGTGGCGGGTGCCTGTGGTCCCAGCTACTCGGGAGGCTGAGGCAAGAGAATCGCCTAAGCCCAGGAGTTGCAGGTTGCTGTGAGCTGTGTGATGCCACGGCACTCTACTGAGGGCGATAAAGTGAGACTCTGCCTCTACAAAAAAAAAAAAAAGAAAGGATAGTTATGATATTGTAAAAATAAATGGATATTCATTGGTTCACTACCTCATGCCATGCTAAAATTAAATTCCAAGTTAAAGAACAAAATATTAAAAAATAAAATTTAAGTTTACAAAACAAAAATTATCTTTTTGAAAAATATTATGAACGTTTCATGTGGGATGGGAAACCCAGAAGTCAAATGCAAGAATAATGGCAAAGATTATATAAAAATTTTAAACATCTGTGATAGATACTATACAAATGTGAAAACACAATCAACAGACTGAGAAAAGGCACAACTAACAATAGATAGCTACTCGTAATTCAGAAAAACCAAATACAAATGAATAAGGAAACGCCAGACACCCCAATTGAAAATAAGCATAATTAGAACATACAAGTCATATAAAAAATACAGATGGATGGTAAACATGAGATTTCACTCAGCCTCAAGAAAGTTGGGGAAATGCAACTTAAAACAATATAATTTTTTTCTCTAAAATGAAAAGAATGAAAAAGATTAATAACATCCAATATCAGCAAAGCTATAAGGAAACTTTATTATTGTAAAGAAAATATAAAATCCATAGCAAAACCCTTCTGCAGAAGAATAAGAAAGCACGCTACTAGCATTTCCACCACTTGTGAAAATACAAAGAGCCCCGCCTAACGATATTAATTGTGTTTTCTTTAAATGTAGTACATGATCGACACGAGTCTGCTGCTTCTCTGTACCATTCCTCACTGCAGGGCCAGAGATTTGAATGTTCAGCTTCTATTGCCAAAAGCCCAGGAGTCTAAAAGGCACAGAAAATAACAACAGAAAAACTCACCTTTGGCTTTCTTGCCTACTCTCAGGGGCAGTTTGACTATTTGAAGTGTCAACAGAGGGGGCCTGTGCCAGCCAGGATGGCCTCAGTGTGAACAGCACTGTGACTAAGTGGACGGCAAGAAATTGGAAAGTGAAGTGAAGTTCCCCACTGTATGTTGTAATTTCTGATTAAGGATGCAATTCAACTCAACAAGCATTTACGTAGTCTCTCTATAGGGCTAGGTGCTGGGGATTTGTGGATGAGCAAGACATAATTTATGACCTCAAGAATTTATGTCTTTGTTTTTGCTTTCTATTGCAAACACTTAGCGATACTGTGACTCCCTGGATTTCAAAGTAAGCCCACAGCATCAGCAGAATCAGCATCTCCTGGAAATATGTTAGACGCACTGGTCCTCAGATCCAACTCCAAATCTACTGAATCAGAATCTCTGGGGTAAGGAGAATCCTCCAGGTGACTCTGATGTGCCATTAAATTTGAGAAGCACCACTACTCACTACTACTACATATTAAGCATTTAAGTAATGTCTAGATTGTTTTCCTTATAAAAATTTGGCTTAAGATCACATGTAAATACAAAAGAAACCACTGTATAATTGGTATATGTTCTTTGATTACAAAACAGTGGTATATACTTTGTGCATATAACTTCTGAGACCACCCTATTATCGTAGAGCTACCCTCTGTGTGGAATGTTCCTGTAGGGGAAACATTTTTACTGCTAGATCAATGCATAATTACTGCTTAAGCTCCTATTATTTATTGGACACTCTAGATAACATTGTCATGAAAAACTTCATATATTAATGGGTAGCTTTTTTTGTCCTGAATTAATTCCATAGGAAAAATTTCCAGGCATGGGATAACTGTGTGGGGAAAAAAGAATAGGAACATCTTTATAGCTCTTGGTGCGTGTTGCCATACTGGTTTCCAAATGAGTTTGTCCTCAAACGATGCCAGCTGTCCTGTGAGTGTAACAGTTTCATCACCAACTTCCCCAAACTGGCCTAATCATTCAATTTTGATGTGTATAAAATGTTGCCTCCAGGCTGCCTTATTCTACTTTCTTTGTTTTCTAATGAAGTTGCAGATTTTCCCCATGTGTTTCTTTAACATTCTCATTGCCACTGTGTGACTCATCTGTGGATGACTCCCTGGCTATCAGAGATATCACTTGAAACTACACCCACTCAAGAAGTCCCTACTAGACTCTGGGAACAGAATTGTGTTCTGGGTGTAGGAGAGTGTGGAATTAAACTACCAAAAGATAAGGAATCATTCCCTTGTCTGAGTCAGTGGGCAGAGCTTTTGTAGCAGGAGCTGTTTGAGCGTACCCAGGGTGCTGCTAGCTCCTGTGCAGTCTGTATGAATTCAGAAGTCTTTTCCTGGGGCTGCAGTCCATGCCCGGTGGGAGGCTTGGTGAACAGAGGGTTTTCGGTCCGCATTTGTACCCTAGCCCAGATGCCCTTGACACAGTGAATAATCTGCTTGACCTTATCCTACCACTCAGAGGTTGTGACTCTGAGTTCCTATGCAGAACTTCTGATTTTCTGCAAATAAAACAGAGCAGCAGGCCCACTGCCATTTCCTCATTTCTACGACCTGAGCTTCCTGCTGGTGGCTTCAGGTTTGAGGGACTCTTACCACGTCTGAATGTCCTTTCCGCGGTTTGGAGGGAAGCTCTGTGCTCAGGCGGTTTGGCTCCTAACAAAGACCCAGCAGTTGGAGGTCATCTCCTGTCAAGGCTCTTGAAAATAAGTGCAATGGGTGTATGTCACTGTTTCCTGTTAGTGAAATGGAGAGTTTGTTGCTCAGGTCACATCAGTAGAGTCTAAGGAAATGCCTTGCATCACTGGCACCTGCAAAGCACTTTCCACCTAACCTGACCCCTGATCACTGATCTCTTCCTAATTCTTTTTATTCTTCTTGATGTTGATGCTCCTTTGTACCATCAGCATAATTTGCTCAAGCCTTTTCTAGGTCAAAACAAATATCCTTTCAGCCTTCCTTCTAGCTATGCCCTTTCTCCTCCTTACGGTTCAACTTCTACTGTTTTGGCCGGGGCTGGGTTTGAACCCACCACCTCCAGCATATGGGGCCAGCACCCTACTCCTTTGAGCCACAGGTGCCGCCCACAGCTCAACTTCTAAATGATCCCATACAATAGTCTCTATGCTTATGGTCTGAAAGTTTGTATCCTCCATCCCAAATTCATGTTGGAATACAAACACCTGATATGATAGTATTAAGAGGTGAGGCCTTTTGGAAGGTGATTAAATCCTGAAGGCTGAGTGCCTTTCTCAAAGAGGTTGAGAGCCTTTGCCTCACCCTTTATGTCCTCCAAGGATAAGTAGAAGGAGCCATCTATAAGGAATGGGCACTTGTCAGACCCATTCCTCATAGGTTTGATGATAATATTATAAATATTAATATTAATATTTGTAATATTAAAACTACCCCCATTCTGGTGGTACCTTGATCCTGGACGCCTCAGCCTCCAGAATGATGAGGAAAAAAGTTTTGTTGTTTATGAATTACTCATTCTAAAGTGTTTTGTTATAGCAGCAGGAACAGACCAAGCCTCCCATTCACTACTCAGCCTCTAGAATTGTTCTCACCTCCACTTCCATACCTCCCATTCACTACTCAGCCTCTAGAATTGTTCTCACCATGTCTACTGGCTCACCTTCTTAATTGCCAAACCCCACGGACATTTTTCGGTCCCTATTTGAGTACTAGCCATATTTACTGTCATAGGATTTTCAGAAATTTCTTAGTTTATGTAGACAATCATATTAACCACAAATAATGATCATATGTTTTTTTCCTTTCTCATATGTATATGTATATTTCATTAAAAATATTTTCCTATCTTGTTTAATTTGTTAGTACAGCTAATAAAATATTTCATGATTGCAGGGATGGCAGGTCTTCTGGTATTTTTTATTTTAATGAGAATGCTTTTAATGTTTTATCATTAATATGGTCCTTTCTATGAGTTTCTGTTATCTCCCCTTTATAACATTTGTTAAGTTAAAGAAATTTCCTTTTTACTCCTTTTTCGAAGGTTTTTAAAAATTTTCAGATTAGAATGTATATTGAAATTTACCAAATGCTTTCCAAGTGCTATTAAAATGTATATCTTTTACTTCGATCTTTTATTATTTTATTATACATAAAATAAGTTCTACTTCATCAGAATGTTTTATTCTCTTAATATTCTGCTGGATTCAATTTACCAATGTTCTATTTGTATCAGTTCATAAGGGAAATTTGCTTAGGAGACATCAATCACATACTGATTGACCGAAGACCCTCCCGTTCTGTACTTGTTCCATCCCAGTGGAGGTTCTGTGGGCTTTTTTACTCTTTATGGAATTTTTGTCTTGTGTGTGTTTCAATTCTCAAACAATTTCTCATGATTTCTAGTCACTGAAGAGACTTTCTCCTATTTTCCTGTGCTTCTTGGGCTTATTGCTGTAATATTAAAAAAATTTTGGTGGGTATCATCTTGATCCCATTCCAATATAGTTGCTGCTATATTTAGGAAAAATGGTATGCCTGTTTTATAACTTTCTGGCCTATTAAATTATCTTTTTGAACTAGTAGGCTTTTTAATTAATTGCTTTGAGTTGCTTAGTCAATGATATTATATACAAACAATTTTATCTCCTTTCTAAAAGCTACATATTTATTTTCCTTTCCTTATTATCTTTCATTGGCTAGAAATTTCAGACCCTTTTAAAAACTCATGGAGAGAGAAGGCATCCTAACCTTATTACTGATGTTAGCAGGGCTCAATTTTTTACCACGTATATAATCTTCACTGCTGATTTTATATAGACATTATTTTATTTGGGATATATCTTTGTTCCCTTTATTTCTAAATTATTAAGCATTTTTTAAAAATTAGGTATCAGTATTAAGTTTTTTATCAACATTGATAAAAACAAGGAAGAAATCCCTTCTTTGAAGACAGTCTCACTCTGTTGCCCTGGGTAAAGGGCCCATTGTAGCTCACAGCAACCTTAAACTCTTGGGCATCCTCTTGCCTCAGCCTCCCCCGTAGCTGGGACTACGGGTGCCTGCCATGATGCCCAGGTAGTTTTTCTATTTTTAGTAGAGATAGGGGTGGTGCGGGTGTCGCACTTGCTCAGGCTAGTCTTGAACTCCTGAGCTCAAGTGATCCACCTGCCTCAGCCTCCCAGAATGCTAGGATCACAGATGTGAGACACAGCGCCCAGCCAACAAATTCCTTTTTGACCTTTATTCGGGAGATCATTTTCTCTCCCTTCACTTATTGAAATAAATACATACCCTAATTGAGGGAGGTCACCGTCCATCCTTTTTTCCTAGTTTTCTTCAATTGTCCTATTGCCACTGCATAGCAAATGAACAACAAACCCTGACAAATGATATGGTGTCTTCTGCCAATGAAGACGGTGAGATGAATAGACTGAAGTACGTTTTTCTAGGTTATTCATTTTCTTTTTTCAGTAATGGTAAAGCATTTTCATCACTCTCCAAAACCTAACCCATCCCAAAGAGAACAAAGGCTTGTTGCGCAGCTTCCTGGCCAGGGTGCTAGGTACACACTGTAGCCATTGCACAAAATGCAGCCAACTGGGGAACAGGATAGAAACCACAGCCCTGACCCTTCATCCACTTAATAACCAGGCACAGACATCACGGACATCGACATGCCAAAAGGGGACACGGGGGCAGAGTGAACTAAGATTCTCTCCCATGTAGCTTCTCTGCTCCCTCCCATATTATTTGTTTGCTCTTTGAACAGGGAATTCATTCTGAAATACTCCATATTTGGCAATTTTTCTTAATGCTTAAACTCTTAGAATCAAGTCTCAGGATTTCAGATCTACATGCTTTTCTTGTGGATACTGTTTGTTGACTGTGCCCAATTTACTCTTGGGCTCACCAATTATTTCCACAAGGAACATCCTGAACCTTTCTAACAAAATACAAGGATAATAAATTATGTATGTGGGATCTTTCTCTCTCTTTCTCTTTCAAGTATTTAGCAGAGTCACAGTAGGTGAACCATCTTTCCGTGAAAGTGTGATCATAAAGGCCTTTCTTAGTATTTAACTACAGGATAAGACAACAACCTACAAGCTGTGTCCTAGTGATGAGCTTAGTAGCCTAGGTGCTCAAATTTTGAAAGAATATTTGAAGTGTTCTTGCTACCCAAATATATTCTCAATGAGGGGAGATCTAGGGAAACTCTAATATGACCTCAAGTTTGTCACACTCAAGACATCTAGTGCCTTTGCCACTTAGGCCAATGAAGAGTCTCATAGTCCACCCCATAGCTCTCTTCTAAAGGCAATGCTGTGTGCAGTGAGTGGTCACAATTATGTTTCCTGCATTTGTCCCCATTACTCCTGCTGCATCACATGTACATGTAACAGACTAACTTAAGGATAACCTAATGATGGGCAAGTTAGTGACCTTGCTCAAAATATTTTGGATAAATGATACTGCTCTTCCAGCAAGGAAGAATCGGGACACTGTGAGACCAAACCAGAGAGAGATCATAAGTAGAGTTGGGGTAAGAGAAGTCTTAGGAGGCCAAGCACAAGTTAAAATTACGAGGGAAGAAAGACTGTGAAAAAACAGAGGAGAATGGATGGTAAGAAAGAGCAGGAAAGAACAGATGTGCTGAGAAAAGCAGATAAGTCCTAAGAAATAAAGTGATGTTGGATCCTGATGGTTCCCCAGCACATAAGGCATGGGGATGTATTAGAGTTTCCTGTCTTTGGGCTTCTGTGAGATCCCCACATATTCTCATAATACCCATCCTTTCTATGTGTCAACTTGAATGTTCTTGCAATCAAAAAGACGTGGCCTGAAATACTGGCAGTGTGAAAAATCCACATTTATAAATGGCAGGCAGTGGAACCTTTAAAACTCTATTGCCAACCATTTATTCTTAATTTGCCTTTCTCCTTATAGGAAACCTTATGGAATTAGAATGTAAATTTCTTGGTGCAGGATGGGAGTGCCCAGAGATTAAGGCCTGAAGGTTTACTGGCAGGGCTGAGAGCTCTTTACCCTTGTACTCTGGAGGCACGGCCGTCTTCCACCGCCTCAAGAAGGTTTCATTTAAAGCTTTCAAATCGCAAGTGATTCCCTACAAATCATGCTGGATAGACAGTCTCTGACATGTCCACTTACACCTCCAGAACTACTTATGAGGATAATGTCACTCATTTCTCCTTTCAATTATTTGCTCAACAAAAGATCAAAGAAACAAAAGGTGACATTAATTGTAGGGAGTGAGCATATTAGGAAAATATTTTTTGGAATCAGCTGAGTGGAGATGGAGAAAGCCAGAATGGGATCGAAGTCAGTTCTAGGAATTTTCTGAACACTAGGAATCTTTTTCTTTTTTTTTTGAGACAGACTCTTACTTTGTCCACTCACAGCAACCTCAAACTCTTGGGCTCAAGCAATTCTCTGTCTCAGCCTCCCTGAGTAGCTGGACTATAGGCCCCTTCCACAATGCCTGATTATTTTTAGAGATGGGGTCTTGCTCTGGGTCAGTCTGGTCTTGAACTCGTGAGCTTAGGTGATCAACCCACCTCAGCCTCCCAGAGTGCTAGGATTATAGGCATGAGTGGATTATAGTGCCTGGATTCTTATGAACTTGTCGTTATCCTTCAAGGTCCAGTTTGTGAAGTAGCTTTCCTTGAATTTCAAATTGAAGGGTGGATGGGATTTGGACATGCAGCCTTGAGAAGAATGGTATTCCTTATTGAAAAAAATAGCATCACCAGAGAGATATGCGCACTATACACATGGAAGACTAAGGACCATTCGATTTGACTAGGGTGCTAGGTCCACATAAATGGGGGATGACGGGTATTGAACCAATAAGGTAAATTGAGACTAAACCCTGCAATGGGCCCTGGGCTGGAAAAGTGAACATCAGAAGTTATGAGCAGGGGAGGGATTCATCTGCTGTCCTTCAGGATAATAACTAGAGGCCAGCACAGTGGCTCACGTCCGTAATCCTAGCACTCTGGGAGGCTGAGGTGGGTGGATTGCTTGAGCTTGGCAGTTGGAGACCAGCCTGAGCAAGAGCAAGACCTCGTCTCTAAAAATAGCTGGGCATTGTGGTGGGCGCCCCTAGTTCCAGCTACTGGGAGGCTGAGGCAAGAGGAATACTTTGAGCCCAGGAGTTTGAGGTTGTTGTGAGCTATGTTGTCACCAATGCACTTTATCTAGGGTGACAAAATGAGACTCGGTCTTAAAAAAAAGGAACATTAACAAGGAAGCACCATGTTGTGAGGGTCAGAGGAAGAAGGGTGTGGTAGTCAGGAGACCTGGTGGGAGATAAGAAGAAAATAGTATAGTTTTTTAACAAAAGGAGAACAAGGAGAGAAAGACTTTGTGTTACCCTTGGAAATTGCCTGCTTACATTGTAGGAAGGATGATGAGGGGCCTTTCAGGAGAGTTGGGAATGGCAGAGGAGGAGGAGGGGAAAGGAAAGAAGAGGAGGAAGAGTGATGTGTGAACATCAGATTTAAATACACCCTGTTAGGGACAGACCCAGAGTGCCAGGCTATGTCATGACTAAATTAGGCTGAACGTTTCATGTCTGCACTGGGGAAAGTGTGTTGGTCTATGTCTGTAACAGATATGTCATTAGATTCTCCAAAGTGTTTGCAATTTGTATAAAAATCTCATCTCCCCTAAACAAACAAACTAACAACCCAGTCTCCCACCTGTCCTCCAGGAGATTAAGCTATGTCCTACAGCCTTGGATTTTTATTTCATCGTTGATAATTTTCTGATCACTTAAAAGTTTCCTGCATATTACCATGTTATGACTTCAAAGTAGAAAAAAACTAAGGCTTTCTGTCTTAACATATTGCATCTCTGATAAGCCATCTTTCCACAAAGACGTTTGAAAGGTAATACTGATGAGACAGTAATTTTGAGTGGATTTAGAGTTTTAATTACTGTTTTATTGAATTGTAAGTGGGTTCAGTGGGGGAAAAATAGCCATCAACAAAGGAAATAATTGTTCCAAAGAATTACATCTGCACTATATTCTCTGTCAAAAATTTCTCATTAAAAATGTGTTTCTTTAGAAGTAACTCAAAGCAGCTGATGAAATACAAGAGCATGGAAAGTTTCAAATCCCAGTGCAAATTTGGATTCAGCAAGGATCATTTGCCAGAGACTTGACTCAATGGCAAAAGAGCATCTCACCATTTCTCACATCCATTAACCGGATTTCTTACTTACATTCAGATGGTGGCAGTTTTATTTCTGTCGGTGGGTGTTTTTTGTTTGAATGCTCTCTTTTCATGACATTTTTGATGCCTCTGGAGTATTATTACTGTTTGACTTTTCCCAATAGTAATGACACTCTGACTTATGTTTCTTTCCTTTAAAAGAGTGGATAAAGAAAGAAATAAGCTCCACACAGCTCTCCTAACAAGGTGAAAGTCTGAAAACCATCCCTCAATGCCTGAACTGCTGTGTGTGCAATGATATTGTAGTTATTGAGATTGTTCCCAAACATTCTCTAGTTTTTTGGAAACTACAAAGATCAGGTTTGTTTGAGTGGTCACTGGGGTAAATCTTACAGGAGAATAAGGCCCTGGGGGTGGGGTGGGGAATAGAGTCACCATATGACCCAGCAATCCCTCTTTCGGGCTTATACCAAAGGAAGTGAAATCGCCCTCTCATAAAGGTATCCTCACGCTCAAGTTCTCTGCAGCATCATTCACAATAGGCAAAATATGGAAACAACCTAAGTGTCTGTTAATGAGTGCATGGGTAAAGAAACTGTAGTACTTGTGTAGTATATACAATGGAGATTAGTTAGCCCATAAAAGGAATGAGTTTTTACTATTTCGCACAACCTGGATGAGCCTGGAGGACATTATGCTAAGTGAAATAAGCTAGACGTAAAAAGACAAATGATGCATTACTTCATATGTGGAACAAAAAAAATATTCAAATATACAGGCATAGAGAAGGAAACAGTGGTTACTAAGACAGGGAAGAAACGGGAAGATGCAGATCAGAAGATGCAAAGTAGCAGATGTGTGTGAGAAACAAGTGTAGAGACCTAACATACAACGCGAGGACTTAAGGCAGTGACATTGTGCTGTGTACGGGATTCATGGGACATGAGCAGATTTTAGCTACTCTTACCACAAGAACCCCAAAAATATGAATAACTGTGTGGAATGATGGATGGGTTAAGATGCTTCACTGTAATTACATTTACTTTCTAAATGTATCCCATACAAATATGTATCTTAAATATACACGTAGAAATTTCCCGAAGCTGGCACTGCTGATGAAAGTTAAAGCAATCGGGGGAGGAATAAAGACAAGGTCACATCTCCAATTTGGGCCTTCAGTTTCCAAAAGGAAGGTGGCTGCCTCATCCACAAATCTGCTGAGCACCTATTACGATGTAGGACAGATAGTCAAAGGCTACGGGAATCCCTGTCTTGAGGGCATGTAATTATGATGTCTATTCAGGGAACAAGGCATATATATATACCAAAATGATTTATTTTGGCAAAACAAATTTCTTATGACACAGGGTCTTACTCTATTGCCTGGACAGTAGTGCCATCAGAGCCTGGTGCCTCTTCAGACTCCCAGGCTACAGCGATCCTCCTGCCTTAGCCTCCTGAGTAGCTGGGACAACAGGTATGTGCCACCATGTCTGATTAATTTTTAATTTTTTTGTAGAGACTGTGTTGTCCAAGCTAGTGTCTGACTCCTGGTCTCAAGTGATTCTCTTGCCGTGGCATCCCAAATAATTTATAAATAATTTAAATGGCAAGATAACAGAAATCGAAAGATTACCAGTAGCTACTGAGCACTATATATACCTTGCTTACTTAATATTTACCAAATCAGATGATGAAGTAAATGTGTTAGTTGGAATGTATTTGTTGGCTAGCAACAGAATAGCCAGAAAATACTGACTTAAACAAAAAGGGGGTTATTTATATCATGACACCAAAAGCTCAGAGTTGATTGCCTCAATCATGGCTGCCAGGGTCATGACTGCTCTATATTTCTTCTTCACAGTCCTTACCCCTTGAGTCCCCGTTGTTGCCTTTCCAAGGGCCACATCTGTGTGTAGGGCAAGATAAGGAAGAATAGAGGAGAGGGTGGGACACTCACAGAGAAAAGGCAATGCTATCCTGGAAATCTCAACAGTGTCAGTGGCTTCAGGGAAGCCAGGAGGTTGAGCATTTTAGCCGAGTACATTGTCACCCTGAATAAAACTGGGGTTCTGTAAGAAAGGAAAATGAGAGAAGATGCTACGATGGATCGACTATGCCATTTTACAGAGAAGAAGCAGAGGCTCAAAGAGGTTGAAGTGGTTTACTCAACCGGTCAATGGCAGCACTAGGGTTAAAATCCAGATGTGGGTGAGTCCCAAGTTTTTGCCCTTAATTCCCATTCAGTACTGTCACGTGCCAGTTCAAATGACTGACACATAACTTGGTAGTAAATATAGGGTGGGGACACATCAATAGGATTTTGATAGGTCAACAATAGGAGCAGGATCTTTCAGAAAGAAAGACTTTTCCTACCTTTGGGGGCATTGGGAGGACAGGAAAATGTCCCAGTTGATTACCAAAGAGTTATTGTTTGGAGAGCATGAGAGGGAGGCTCGGAAAGAAAGGCTGGGACTCCATGATTATGTGATAGCCCCAAGCTAGCAAATCCAAGTGGAATTTCTGATCTTTCTGTTCCCTAACCTATCTTCCACCTCACCTTTTCCCATCTCAGTAAAATGCACATTTGTATGCCCGGGTGGTTGAGCAGGAAATCTGAGGGTTAGCGTTTGTCTTTCCCTTGGCCTCACTCCTACATCAGTAATTCCTAAAGCCTTTACCTCCCAAGTTCCTCTCACATTCACCCCTTCTGGCATTGCTGCTCCCTCTTGCTCTCCAGCTTGCCACTACCTCATGCTTGGGAATTGAAAAAGCCTTCTGAGTTTTTTCTTTCTTCTTTTCTTGTCTCCTTTAGCCAGTTCTCTGCTTGACAATCACTTTTTTTATTTCACATTAATATGGGGTACAAATTTTTGGTTACGTTGTTCTCACTTCCAGGGTAACGTTCCACTTGTAAAGAGCCCCCCACCCAGGGGGCGTGTTATACACCCTCACTATGTGCACGTTAGGTGAGATTCTGCCTCGTGCCCTCCCCCCTTCTGCCTATAGTCTTTACCCCTCCCCTCTTCCCCTCTCGTCTTCCCCTCCCCCCACCTCCCTTTACCCCTATACTGGACTATATTTGTGTCTTATTGTTCATATAAGCATGTAATTGTTTATATATTGATTTCATGTTAGTACAGAGTACATTGGATATTTATTTTTCCATTCTTGTGATACTTTCCTAAGAAGAATGTATTTCAACTCCATTCAGGTAAATGTAAAAGCTGTAAGGTCTCCATCTTTTTAATGGCTGAGTAGTACCCCATGGTATGCATATACCACAATTTGTTGATCCATTCATGGGTTGATGGGCACTTAGGTTGCTTTCATGACTTGGCAATTATGACTAGAGCCACAATAAACATTCTGGTGCAAAGTCTTTGTGGTAAAATGATTTTTGTTCTGGGCAGATACCTAGTAGTAGGATTGCAGGATCAAATGGAAGGTCTACTTTTAGATCTTTGGGGATTCTCCAAACTTCTCTCCAAAAAGGCTGTATTAGTTTGCAATCCCACCTACAGTCACGGCACCCACTTAAATCCCTCCACTGGTTTCCATGGCTCTTGGAAAAGACCCCACTTATGTCTTTGGCTTTGACCCTGAGTATGTGTGAGACCCTGCAGAGCCCAGAATTTCCCAACCCCCTTTCCAATGTCAGCTGTGCCATGTTCCCTTTTGCTCAAATTACAGTCTCCTCTTTGCAGTTTTTGAAATGCTCGCTTTCCTGCCCAAGACCTTTCTTTATGCTTCAAAGCACTTTGCCTGTGATTGATTCCTGGTTCTTAATATTTGTGCCTAAACATCCTATCCTTAGACAAGGTTCCCTAGGTACCCTCTCTTTATCCAGTGCCCCTCTTACTCTTCTCCATTAGAACAGTATGATTTTCTTTTTTTTTTCCTTTCATGTTTAGAGCATTTTTCTGCATATATAATTGTACATTTGTTTGTTTACCTGTTTCTGTTGCTCCTTCCACCCCTTTTAAGATCCATGAGGGCAGGGTGGGTGTGGTGGTTCATGCTGCTTGTAATCCTAGCACTCTGGGAGGCCGAGAAAGCTGGATCACCTGAGCTCAGGAGCTGGAGACCAGCCTGAGCAAGAGTGAGAACCCGTCTCTAAAAAAATAGCTGGGCGTTTAAGTGGGTGCCTGTAGTTCCAGGTATCTGGAGGCTACACTTGACCCCAAGTGTTTGAGATTGTGTGGGCTATGACACCATGGCACTCTACTCAGGGTGACAGAGTGAGACACTGTCTTAAAAAATAAAAAATGAGGGCAAGAGTTGTATTTATTTTGCTATTGCTGTGTATCAGGTATTTAACACAGAGCCTGGCACAAATTATGTCTTAATAAATGTTTTTTTTGAATGAATGAGTGAATGAATAACCAAATAACAAGATTGACTTGGGAACGTCTCGAATGCCAGTAGAAAGTGGCATACAGGTAGCTAGAAGTGAAGTTTGTTAAAGCAATGTCTGCCAAGCAGGGCTATTTTACTTATCAGAATCAAGTCCCAATGGCAGGCGGGAGGAAGCTCTGTAGCAGTCCCCACAGGGATCTAATAGCCAAGGACTTTCTGGAAACAATACAAGAATCAAATGATGACTTAGCCATGCTATTAATAAAGAACTACATATATATAATTCTACAATAACTTAACCATTATACTATATTCAGAGGATAGAGTTTTGAGGATGGCAACCACTTCCTCTTCCCTGAGGAACTGCTGAGAAACCTTGTACTGTGTGGCTCAAGGGACAGTTTCTGTTCTGGCTCCATCCAGACTCCTCTTTGGCCAGCATCTGCTGACCTCCTTCTGAGTCTGATGTGGGTCCTTAACCTTCTCTGCTCAGGACTTCCTTGTTTCAGAGTCTTTATTACTTACTATTTGTAGATGATTCTCAGTGTCTGAAAATGTGATTGCTCAAATTTCACTTTACATACAGTCTGAAGCAGTTAGTATTTATAGAACTTTGACTTCCCTTTAATACACGCTACAAAAAGCTGTTTGCTAGTTTGAAATCTATATCCGAGTTTTCTGCCTCAGTAATAACAATGACAATTTCAACCAAAATAATAGCATAGCCACTATTACTTAGTACTTATTGTGTGGCAGGCATTGTGGCAACTCCAGTAAGTGATTAATTTTATCTTTGCCATAGATGAAGAGGCTAAGGCCTACAGAATGTATTACTGAATGGAGTGGGAGAACAACTGTACCACATAGCCTAATTTTTTGCTTTTGTCCATGAAGTTTAGTGGTCAGTGCTGTCTACTCCACATAGTTATTCAGGGATTCATTCAGGCTTCTTCCATATAGATATGTTATTATACTTTAGTCTCAGAATCCTCCCATAGATCTTCTGAATCTGGTCACAACAAATAGAGAAGGGACAGAGAATGTGGACCCACACATAAGGGTTCAGGGCCCAGGCCTAGAAATGGTATAGCCCTTCTAGCCTTCCACAGGCTAGAAATCAGTTACAGAGCCCGTATAAAAGCAAAGTGTCAGGAAAATATTGTTTCCTTGTATACCTAGGAGAAGAGAAAATGATTTGGGTCAGTATGTAGCTAGTCTCTGCCATACAGAGGTTAAGTGACTTGTCATACCATCAATAAGTACAGATCTGGGATTCAAACCCAGGTCAGTTGGACTCCAAGGCTAGCCTATTGATCACAGATCTATATTCTCTCTCCCACTTTTTTTTTCTTTTTTAATACTGTGCTACAGCCACAAAATAAAGAAAAGGTTGTAATCTGCTCTTCATCAGGAAAACTCACTACGTGGTTAGGCACCAATCTGACAAAGTCTTTGAAGGGACAGAAAAGCGGATGCTGTGACACCTTATGAAGCTGTAAAACCTTCCTCTTTATGTCAGCAACTCAGGGGTGATGATCCTGCTTAATTAAATTCCTGCCAGTTATTGGGACCACATTAAACTAGGACTTTGGACCTTACCCTGTGTCCACTGTGTAGCCAACAGTGGGGATACTAGTAAAAAAATGATACCCTTGGTTGGATGTCTTTAGACTACAAATCCTAGTGTCTCACTGTGGGGGAGAGGGCCTTACACTTGTGTAATGGGCCTAACTCCATTCTACAAGTTCAGGGATGCAATAAATGTACTTTAATTTTTTTTTAACTCAAATTGCCATATTTAATTTTTTTTTTTTTTCGTTTTAGAGGACAGGGACTTCCTCTGTAGTCTCAAATTCCTTCTCAAGTGATCCTCCTGTCTCAGCCTCCCAAAATACTGGGATTATGGATGTAAATCATTGTGTTTGGGTCATTAATTCTAATACATGTGTTTTTGTATGGTAACATCTCTGAAATCAGAATGTAATAATTGCTGACATTTTTGAATTGCTTTTGGTCAGTGATATTGCTGACATATTTGGCACTGCCTGTGCATGTGGGAACTGGGCCATGAGTATTTATACATTGTCTAACCTCCAGTGGAATTGTATTCATTGTTGATATCACCCAGAGACTGTTTAGTTGCTGTTGGAAATGTTTACAGAAAGATTATTCTGAGTTTCAGTAATGAAATGAAAAGTTGCAGTGAACAGATAGGATATTAGCAAAGAAAAACAATTTTTAGAGGAATTATTTCAAAGTGAAAGTGTCATACAGGATGAGAGAGGTAGGTTACCACAATGAAACTATGATACATTTGGTTACTGAGTTACATTAAAAGGCATTGCCTATTAGTACATGCCAAGCAAAAGTGCATCCACGTTCAACCTTTCAGAATGGGCGGTAGCATCTTGGAAGAAAACTTGGAGCCAATAGTGGGGATACTAGTGAAAAATGTTCATCACCAACACAGAGGATGATAGTGTAGTGAAAAATATGAACATTGATGCAGAAGAGTTAGACTTAGAATGAGAAGATGTTTTCAGGAATTTCTTAATCTTTTTGTTTTCCTTATACATGCAAAGGAAATTTCTTGTACTTTATGTTCCAACAAGTCTTTTTCTTTTTTTTTTTTTTACTATAACCAAGGAGAAATTTCTGTGACACACGTCTTAAAGAGATTTTACACCAAATATAAAATAAAAATTCTAAGTGATGAGGAAGCATTGTTCCACAGATTAATTGGAGGCATCATTCTTTCTTCGTGTTACATACACTACTGACGCATTTGATAGTCTATGGCATCTCGGTATCAATGAAATAGCTAATTACTTATTTGTATTCCTATTCCTCTGAAACTGAACTTAAGTCAGTTCAGCCGCTCCTCTCCCCCTGGGCGGTACGTTGCGTTTCCTGGTGGCTTACGGAGGGCAGCTGCGAAGATGGTGAGCATTCCGCCTGATCCTGGTTGTTGGGCTGCAGAGAGCACTGCTGGAGACTTTTCGTTCTCATTCTAGGGCTTTGGGCTACTTCAGTGTCCCACCTGGATGCATAGAAACTCGGAGACTGCTAAGGCCCGGGGCACTCAGCGAGCTCTCAGGCCCACTCCCGTCCTGCAGGGCGGCTAGGTAGCCCTCTTAGCCCTCTTAGGCCTCTTAGACTCCAGCTTCTCTCTTGCATCATCTTCGAGTGGAAACCCCAGCAGGCTCTACCCCAGCAGGCTCTTCCCCAGCAGTGGAAACCCTGGCATTCTGCCAGTCCTGTGACTTTGCCTGGGAAAGGGGAAACACACGCCCTTAAGCCTTCACTGGTTTGAGGCCTTTCTCCTCCCATTACCACACAGTCAGGAGAGGAGGCAGGCTGGGGGACCCGCTGTTGGGGACCTGCCAGCGTTCAAGCCTCTCACCCCCATCTCCACATCTCCCTTCATCCCAGTCTGGGCATTGCTTTCTAATCTTGAGGGCCATTTAGCCTCTCCCTCACTTCATGCCCAAATTCTCCTCCTCGGGGTCCTGGGCTCTAACGCCCAGGCCAAAAGAAGACTTTTTCTTCTTTCTGACAGGGGTCTGAGAATACACAGCTGACTAAACGGAAGAAATGACAGGGACTGGGTGAAAAGAAACATGAAAAAATCACATTGGTTAACATTTCAAAATGGCGCCCGTAGCTCAGTCAGCAAGGGCGCAGGCCACATACACCTGGGGTGGCAGGTTCAAACCCGGCCTGGGTCTGCTAAGCAACAAAGACAACTGCAACAAAAATAGTAGCTGGGCACCTATGGTCCCAGCTACTTGGAAGGCTGAGGCAAGAGAATTGCTTAAACCCAAGAGTTGGAGATTGCTATGAGCTGTGATACCACTGTACTCTACCCAGGGTGACAGCTTGAAACTGTGTCTCAAAAAAAAAAAAAAAAAAATTTCAAAATAGTATCTGAAGTCAGGTTCTCAAATTTTCTACCCTTTTACCCTTAACGTGTTTATTTAGGTCCATTTCCCTTCCCTTCTCTTCAGACAAAATCTTTCTCTGTCTCCCGTGCTAGAATACAGTGCGGTCATCCTAGCTCACTGCAGCCTCAACTCTCAGGCTCAAGTGATCCTCCTGCCTCAGCCTCCCAAGCAGTGAGAACTACAGGCACCCACCACCACGCCAGGCTAGTTTTTCCATTTTTAGTAGAGACGGGGTCTTGCTCTTACTCAGACTGATTTTAAACTCCTGAGCTCAAGCAAGCCTCCTGCCTTGGCCTCCTAGAGTGCTAAGATTATAGGCGTGAGCCACTGGGCCTGGCCGTTTAGGTTCATTTCTTACCTTGCTGGTTTTTCTCACACTGCTGGTTTTCTGCCTTCCATGTTCGCAAGCTGGTACCTAATTTCAAGGAACCCTTGGGTGTTCCTTGTTTTCCCTAATCACCTCAGAAACCAGGGTGAAGGTAGAGTTATTCTCTTCCTCCTTTTATATTTGAAATATAAAGTGTGTGATTTTGTTCCATTAAATTGGTAACACAAAGAGAAGTAGAAAAGTGGGGAAAATCATTCAAAATCTCACTACTCTAAGACATCCCCCAGGTGGTGACATTTTGTTGTTTTCCTTCTGGTTGTTTTTTATTGCTCCTCTGGGGTGTGTGTGTGTGTGTGTGTGTGTGTGTGTATACACACAGTTAACATTACACCAGACACAAAACTGTCTATCCTGCATTATTCATTCAACACTAAGACTATTTTTTCTTCTTCTTATAAAATCTTCAGAAACATTAGTTAAATAATATAGCAGAGTTTACTCAAACCATTTTTCTAGTATTGAGTGTTTAGCTTATTCTGATTATTGTTGTTATAAATAAATATGATGGGTGTATTCGTGCATGAAACTTTTTCTACATTCCTGATTATTTTCTTGAGATTGACTCCCAGAACTGGTATAACTAGGGAGACTACCATTTGAAAAACAAGATTTGATACGGTGTCTTCTTTCTAAGTATGAAAATCTTTTGCCTGGGCACACTATATCCTATCAGGGTTTCACTTGATGTTCCCAGTGGGGAAAACATCTAATTGCTACTGATGCAGAACATTGTATATCTTCATGCAAATAGGATCAATTATACAAAAATGTAAAGGTAAAGTTTTGTCTGTTCTTTCCCCATTTGTCAGTAGTGATAGTGACACTTATCTGAGGGTAATACAGAGGGTGCCAAAAAAGTGTAAATACATTTTAAGACATTTTATCTATATATTATTTATGAAGTTGAATTGAAGGCACTGTTACTGGTCAAGACATGCTACACACAACCATTTTTACCTGCAGTTCATATACTTTTAGGGAATGATCGATTTTACTTCCGACAAGATGTCTTAAATGTGTAAATTTTTTGGCACCCCCAGTATATTCTGTTCAGCTGGAAGTTTTCCACAAGCTGCTTTCTTTCACTTCCAGCTTCTGTGGATCTTGTTGGCTTTCTGATCTCATTACAATAATTGGACATTTATTCATAGAAGGAGATATATTCTGCCTTCAACTACAAAGCTTGACTCAGTTACATCTGAGTATTATTGTTATTTTTTAACCTAAATTATTGATGGACAACCCTTGGTATTAGAACTAGAGGATTGTATTGGATATTAAAAGTTATGCGGTGGGCCCGACACGGTGGCTCACCTTGTAATCCCAGCATTTTGAGAGGCCAAGGTGGGTAGATGCTTGAGCTCAGGAGTTTGAGACCAGCCTGAGCAAAAGCAAGACCTCATCTCCAAAAAATAGCCGGACATTGTGGCAGGGGCCTGTAGTCTCAGCTACCTGGGAGGCTGAGGCAAGAGGATCACTTGAGCCCAAGAATTTGAAGTTGCTGTGAGCTGTGACACCACGGTACCCTACCCAGGGCAAAAAAAGTGAGACTCTATCTCCAAAAACAAACAAAAAAAGGTATGCAATAGGTTTTGTTTTAAACAAACACCCAATACCCAAAGCTGATACATTCCAAGCACTGTGCTCTCTAGGCAGCTACTGTAGGTGTCTGTTATTCCAACAAAGTGTTGTCAATCATGTTTTAGCCTCCTCTTCTAAAACTACCCTCAGAATGTCAGGCACATTCTTTTGAATATCCTCAATGAAGACAAATCTTAATCCTTTGAGGAAGAATTGGATTTTTTGAAACTTGCAGTGGTATTCAGAAACAATCTGAGTGGACAATGAGTGGGCAAATAGACAAAATTTAAAGAAATAAAACAACAAGGTACTATTCTAAAACAATGAGGCTGTCTTTCTTGCATGATGGGTAAATAATCCACGATGTGAGAACAATGCTCTGAGTGTAAGGAGTTGGATTTCAAGCTATGGCAGGATCATTTTGATGGCCAAGTTGAGGTGCTTATACTCCAAAGTATATGTATACATGTGTATATTTAATCTAGGTTCATTCTTTACTAGTGATACAGTTTATTTATTTATTTATTTATTTTTAAGACGGAGCCTCAAACTGTCACCCTGGATAGAGTGCCGTGGCTCTCTATCAGCAACCTCACAACAACCTCCAATTCCTGGGCTCAAGCGAGTCTCCTGCCTCCATCTCCCAAGTAGCTGGGACTACAGGCACCTGCCACAACACCTGGCCATTTTTTTTTTTTTTTGGTTGCAGCCATCATTGTTGTTTGGCGGACCCAGGCTGGATTCAAACCCGCCAGCTCAGGTGTACGTGGCTGGTGCCTTAGCCCGTTGAGCCATAGGCGCTAAGCCTATTTTATTTTATTTTTAAGACAGAGTCTCACTTTGTTGCCCTTGGTAGACTGCTATGGCATCATAGCTCACAGCAACTTCAAACTCTTGGGTCAAGTAATCCTCTTCCCTCTGTTTTCCATTTTTAGTAGAGATGGGGGTCTCAGTCTTGCTCAGGTAGGTCTTGAAGTCCTGAGCTCAAAGGAACTACCTGCCTCGGCCTCCCAGAGGGCTAGGATTACAGGAGTGAGCACCCTGCCTGGCCTCTAGTGATAATGTTTAAATTAAAATATCACCTTTTTTTTTTTTTTTTTTTTAGTATTACTATGTTGCTCTGGTAGACTGGCAGGGGCATCATCTCAGCTCACAGCAACCTTAAACTCCTAGGCTCAGTGATCCTCTTGCCTCAGCCTTCTAAGTATCTGGGACTATGAGCAGACATCACAACACAGGCTAATTTTTCTATTTTTAGTAGAGGTGGGATCTCGCTCTTGCTCATGTAGGTCTGGAACTCCTGAGCTCAGGCAGTCCTTCGCATTGGCCTCCCAGAGTGCTGGTATTACAGGTGTGAGCTACTGCACCCGGCCATATATACACACACACACACACACACATACCTATTCTTAAGCAACATCCAGTTTGAAAGAAAGAAGAAATATAAAATCTATGCATTGAAATCAATTAACTTGATTAATTATAACTACCTAGAGAGGACTCTGCCTCTTTAAAAACAATGTCATTGTATTCATTTAAAATAAGTAACACAGACTCATTGAAAAGAATTTGGAAAACCCAGAAATTTCCTCACTCAGAGATATTCCCTCATAATATGTATAATTTTAAATTGACATCTTTTTAGAGATGCTTTAGGTTCACAGCAAAATTGAGCAGAAGGTACAGAGATTCCCTTATTCCTCCTTTCCCTTTCTCCATTGTCAACGTCCCCCACCACAATGGTCCATTTATCACCCGCTGAGGAACTACATTGAGACAACTTTATCTCCCAAGTTGGGATAAAATCCACGGCTTCCATTAGGGTTCATTTCCATTGTTGTACGCATATCCTTAGGATTGGAGAAATTCTAATAACATGTATCCTGCCCAGAGTGATGGCTCTCACCTGTAATCTTAACACTGGGAGGCCAAGGCTGGTGGATTGCTTGCGCTCAGGAGTTCAAGACAGACTGAGAAAGAGTGAGACGCTGTGTCTAATAAAATAGAAAAATTAGCTGGCATAGTGGCGGGCACCTGCAGGCCCAGCTACTCAGGAGGCTGAGGCAAGAGGATCTCTTGAGCCCAAGAGTTTGAGGTTGCTGTGAGCTGTGATGATGCCATGATGCCATGGCATTCTACCCAAGGGGACAGAGTGAGACTTTGTCTCAAAAAAAAAGTGTCCAATATTATAGTTTCACTGCCCTAAAAATTTACCATGCTCTACCTCTTTATTATATTTTGATGTAAAAATTTCTTAGACTGGGTTCCCTGGAAACAGACTTTGAGAGCTGCCTGCCAAATATTTATTGTAAGAGTGCTGTCCGGAGATGCCCCTGTAAGAAAGCAGGGCAGGATGCCCAGAGGGAGACTCTAACTCCAAAGCTGTTGCAACTCAGACTCAGTTGATGGGGGTGGGGGGCTCTGGCCTCAACCCCTAGCATTGGCCCATGGTAAGGTGGGAGGGCAGGCCTTTGTATCCTTGCATCTGGGAGCCATCGGCCCCCTAGAGGGGGCTAATTTTGGATTAGTCTATGTCCTAGGGCCAAGAACAATTCCCAGTAGGGGATGCAGCTGTGAGCTATCAGCAGCAATAGTCTCACCAGCTGGGGACGGACTGGCCTCCACAGAGGGGGTTTGGGCAAAGAATGCATTCATTATCCACTGCTATGTTACATCAAAATCCAGACCATTCAGCTGCATTCAGTATATGCAACTTCTCAGCCTACTCACTTAACATTAGTCGATAAACTTTTCCTGTTTAAACCATCTACCTCTTTTATTATATGCAAGTATCATTTATTTAACTGTTCCCTTACTGCTGAACAATTATTTTCTGACAAATTTTTACTATAATAATAGTATTGCAATGGACGTCTTTGTTATGTACATGATACTAATAAAAAGAGCATTTGTTTAATTGAATGCTAACATTTCAGGCCTAATTTTCTTCTTAATCTTCTTTGTGCAGTTTTTGTGAGAAATAAATGAGAAAAAGATATGTAAATTGTATTACACTTTTTAACTCACTTGATCCTATTAATAGCTTCATGACGCAGGAACTATTCTCATCTCCCTTTGGCAGATGAGAAAACTGAGGCAAAGAGGTTAAGTAGCTCATCTACAAGAGCAATGGAACAGTGCAGGCTCTGTAAACCCAGAGCTTAAGCAATACACCTGGGCCCCCACCTGGGGCCCTCTGGCCGCATGCTGAGGTTGTGAGGACTTTTTTGCTTTCAATGGTGTCCAATATCAGGACAAATACCCACAGACCATTTTTTCCCTTGCTAATTAGCTTTTGTGTGTTTAATGTGTGGCCCAAGAGAACTCTCATTGTTGAAATGTGTGGCAAAGGAAAAAAAGGTTGGACACCCCTGCAATCTAAACTACATGGTGCCGTTTCTCTCAACCTGTGTTTCTGGTGCTTTTCCTAAGTTTATGTCCTTAGCAGGAGAACTCCAAGGTCAAAGAGCTTGA
This sequence comes from Arctocebus calabarensis, assembly GCA_963573935.1. Classification (NCBI taxonomy): domain Eukaryota; kingdom Metazoa; phylum Chordata; class Mammalia; order Primates; family Lorisidae; genus Arctocebus; species Arctocebus calabarensis. Next base: position 19,505 of record CAUYON010083870.1, on the reverse strand, counting down.
CTTAGTTTCACGTTCATTGTAAGAACTGCCAGATTATTTTTAAGAAGTAGTGAGAACTTCTGCCAGTGGAGTATAAGAGCCTTATTTCATCATAGTCAACAATAAAGAACCCAGATTCTTAATTAGAACTATGATAAAGAACAAGTAATCCATTTTCCTGTCTTCCACCAGACTTGGTGAATATTGGTTGTTCTTAAGTAGGACTTCTCTTTTGTTTTTTAGTTTTTAGATCATCTAAGTGTTTACTAAAATGGATCACCTACCTTTCAGAGAAGGATTTTTTGTTTGTAGAATGAATACAGGCAGGAAGGAGATCAGGGAGAAGCCTGGATCAGTGACCTTGTCTTGGTATATCAGGTGGCCTATAAAGCAGGCAAATGGGAAACTTGCAGAATTAAAGTCCTTCAAAAACTGGGAAGTGAATTTTGACAGTTGGAGTGTTTTTCAAAAATTTTTTACTGGGATCTTTTCTAATTTCCATTGAATTGCTCATGTAACAAACACTTGCTGGAGTCTCTTTACCTACCAGACTCTATCATGTGCATGAACACATCGCCTTTTAATTCTGGAAGGAAGTCTGGGGTCATGTGACCCCTTATTACACAGAGGAGGAGCTTGGAGCCCTCAGGATGGTTTCCTTTTCTCAGGGCGGGGCTACAGGTGCTGGGAGGGCGGGGCTACAGGTGCTGGTGTGGGCGGTTCTGTTTTCCTCCATTTGAAGTCAGAGGAACCCTTCAGAAATGTGCTAGAAGGCACTTGGAGTTATATTATGTTATTTTAGCATTGACTTAGACTGCTCTTGTACTTAATAGCTCAATATTTAACTTATTTCTGAATCCTGAGGGATTTCTTTGGAAAACCCAAGTTTTTCTGCTTATTTCCGACCTTTGCCACTGTATCGAACCTCTCAAAGCTCATTTGCTTACCATCTCGTCTTCCATTTGGGTTGTTGCGAGGCTTCAATGAGCCAAAGTATGCAAAATTCTTAGAATAATATTTCCAGGGAGTAAGCAATCAATCAATATTGACTTTAATCCCTCCCTTCTCCTGTGCTTGCTCTTTCCCAGGAGGGTGTACAGTTATGTGACCTTTCTGGGCCCCAGTTGTCCTCATCTGAAAAAGTACAAATCATACTTCACTATCTACTCACCACGCGGGGTTTTAGCGGGGATCAAATGAGGTCATCCATCTCCAGAAACTTGCATAGCTCCTGGCACAGAGCAGGCAGTCAATAATTTGTAGCTGGGATTACTTTAAAACCTATTAATGTGCTGCAAGTCAGTTGGTGAATTCGCTGGGCTGTTTAGAGAAATGGATCATGTGCACTGGACTAATTTGTGGCCCTGTTGAATTTATTTCCCCTCCCTCCAGCTTTATGGATGGGACAAATAAAAATGATGCATATTTTAGGTGTACAACATGACGTTTTGATACACAGTAGTCCACCCTTATCCACAGCTTTGCTTTCTGTGATTTCTGTTACTTGTGGTCAACTGAGGACTGCAAATAGTATAATAAGATATTTTGGAGAGAGAAACCACATTCAACTTTTACTATAGTATAGTTAGTTACATGTGCTTTATTTTTTGTTGGTTAGCATTGTTAACCTCTTCCTGTGCCTAATTTATAAATTAAATTCTAATTAATAGGTATGTATGTATAGGAAAAATCATAGTATTTGTAGTGTTCACAGTTTCAGGCATCCATTGGGGGTCTGGAAAGGGGGAAATGCCTTTACATATGCATTGTGGAGAGATTACCGCAATTGACATATCCATCACCTCCTGCTGGCTTCTCTCTGTGTGTGTGTGTGTGTGTGTGTGTGTGATGAGCACATAAAAGACCTACTCTTGAAAATTTATAAGAAGTATACAAGTATTATTCTTAACTATAATTACTAGGTTGTACATTAGATCTCCAGAACCTAATTATAACTGAAATTTTGTGTCCTTTGACCCAAATTCCCCCATTTGCCTATCCCGTGTCCCCTGGTCAGCACCTTTCTCCTCTGCCTCTATGATTTCAACTTCTTTAGACCTCCTTATGTAGGTGAGATCCTGTGCTGTTTGTCTTTCTGCATCAGGCTTGTTGCACTTAGCATAACATCCTCTAGGTTGTCCCGCACTGTCTTAAAATGGTGAGATTTCCCTGTTTTTGGTCAGTCCTGTTTTAGATGAAGTATAGAACTGGTATAGAAGTGATATATTTTATAAGATAGATTTTATAAGGCCGGGCGCAGTGGCTCATGCCTGTAATCCTAGCACTCGAGGAGGTTGAGGCGGGTGGATTGCCTGAGCTCACAGGTTCCAGACCACCCTGAGCAAGAGTGAGACCCCGTCTCTAAAAATAGCTGGGTGTGTGGCAGGTGCCTGTAGTCCCAGCTACTCAGGAGGCTGAAGCAAGAGAATTGCTTGAGCCCAAGAGTTGGAGGTTGCTGAGATCTATGACGCCAGGGCAATCTACCGGGAAGATTTGCCTCTGTCTCAAAAAAAAAAAAGATTTTATATATGAAATGCAATGTCAGCCCCATATCTCTGATTTTTGTGTTTTCTCGTCCTTTTTCTTTGATTTCTTCTTTCCCTTTTTCTCAGTCTTCATTGTTTTCTATTGGTGATAACGGAAGTTCCCTCTTCCTTAGGGTTTGGCTTGAGAAATAATTTGTGCCAGTGAGAAGCAGCTGGAATTACTGTCACCAGGCCATGTGGTCTATTGGTCGTTAAATGCACTGGATTGGTCCCCATGGGCTCTGCCAGCGTTTGACATTGCTGGACCCTCCTCCCCTGGGCCTGGGGGACACCACTCCCTCCTTTCTTCCTCTTTGAAAAAACTTTAGGGACTTTTCCTCTTCCTGCACCCACCACTCCAGTTCTGAAATTCCCCTGACTCTTACACGCAGCCATCTCCTCTCCTCACTTCCCACTCTCTCTGGGCAAGCTTCTCTCTTCCTATGATGGTTTTGCTTTCATTCTGTTAAGCTCCAATCTGTGCCTCTGACCTAGACTGCTCAGCAACGATCAGAGTTTAGACATGGCCTCTTGGAGATGCCACTGCCCAGTCAAGCTCAACCTCGAGAGAACTGACCCCATCATCATTCCCCCCCCAACTGGCTCTATACCTTCAACCTTTGACCTCTCTGCCACCACTAGGACAAGAAATGGTCAGTCCAGATGACACAGAATGAATAAATATGAATCTCGCCTTTTCTGAGGAAAAGTTCTCTTACTTTTCAAATGTCCATAAAGACTGATTGGACCCATCATTTCATTTTCTGCACCTATCTGTGCTATTTTATATTTTGCAGAATTAATTTTTTTCTACCACTATGCTTCACTTATGTTTCTTTCCTTCTAGACCAGAGGTCAGTAAGATTTTTTGGTGAAGGGCCAGAGAGTAAATATTTTAGGCTTTGCAGGCCATATGGTCTCTGTCGCGACTACTCAGCTCTACGGTTATAGCGTGAAATGATCCATAGACAAAACAAATGAATGAGTGTGGCTGTATTCCAATAAAACTTTATTTACTGAAAACACCAGAAAGATAGATCTGGCCCAGAAGCCAGGGGTTTATGGAACCCTGTTCTGGACTCGTGTGGACCCTAGAGGGTTACCTAATAAGAGTTCAGATTTTAGAGAGCCTTTTACCTGCCAGATAGATGCAAGGGGCCTGAGGAACACAGGGCGAATGAGACTCAGTCCCTGACCGCAGGGGTCTCATGTGGGAAGCAAGCACACATGCTGTGTTTGAGGTATGGAATAATCTCCTGGGCCTGCTGTAACAAACTGTCACAAACTAGGTGGCTCTATATAACAGTAATGTATTGTCTCACAGTTCTGGAGCCAGAAGTCCAAAATCAAGGTTTGGTAGGGTTGGTTTCTTGTGTGGGCCATGAGCGAGAGGTTCTGGTCTGTGCCCCTCTTGTGGCTTCTGTGGCTTGCCAGCAATCCTTGGCTTAGTGGTGCATCACCCCACCTTCACCTGACATGCACCCCGTGTCCTCTTTGCATGTGTGTATCTATGTTTACATTTCCTCCTTTTACAAGAACACCAGTCAGATTAGATTAAGGCCCATCCTGGCTGGGTGTAGTGGCTCACACCTGAAAGCCTAGCACTCTGGGAGGCTGAGTAGGGAGGATTGCTTGAGCTCAAAGTTGGAGACCAACCTGAGCAAGAGTAAGATCCTGTCTCCCCTAAAAATAGAAATAGTAGTCCCAGCTACTCAGGAGGCTGAGGCAGGAGGATCACTTGAGCTCAGAAGTTTGAGGTTGCTGCGAACTAGGCTGATGCCACAGAACTCTAGCCTGGGCAATGAAGTGACACTCTGTCTCAAAAAGAAAAGAAAGAAAAGGCCCATCTAATGATCTTATTTTAATTTAATTCAATTACCTCTGTGAAGACCCTCTAATTCCAAATAAAGTGTGTGACTTTATTTGGATTGGTTCACATTGGGCCAGATATTTTGACATCCAAATATCATCTTTGTGGAACATAATTCACTCCCTAATTACCACTTATATGCCAAGGGGCCTGAGGTGAGGGAGATCCACCCTACTATGGTGGTGGAGAAAGAGAGAGAGGGAACAGAAACCAATACAGCATTGGATGGATGACTAACATCTTACTAGAATAAAGAAGTAAAAATGGGAATTCCAGGTTGAGCAAATAGCTTGAGCAAATGCAGGAGGACAGAATCATAAGAGTGGGGAATGTCTGTTGAATAATTAGCCCGGTGAGGCTTCAGAGTGACGAGGTTGATGGAAGGTGCTTGAGTTGATGCCAGAAGGAAAAGCTGGAGCAAGACGGTGTGTGTGGTGCAGGCTTCAGGAGTTGCTCAAGTAATGCTTGCTGACCACAGGAAGTATGAAAGTTGAAAATGGAAAGAGGGGTTGTGACAAACTGTGAATTCCCACTCACTTAATTCCTAGGGGGGCTAATTGTCCCAGGTATTTACCAGCGTCTGGACGGCTGTCCCACAGGCCCTTCTTTCAATGCTGCTTACTTGGGCTCATAGCTACCTTGTAATTTTTGTGTTTCTGTGTGTACTAGAAGAATTCAAAGACAATATAACTGAAGATCTAACTCATAAGTGAATGTTCTCTACTGGAAATGTGCAGCATACTTGTCTTTCAGTAATAATAATAGCCAACATTTGTTGACTGTCTCCTCAGAACTGGGCACTGTTCTAAGCGTCTTACTCATTTAATCCACTTGCTCCGGTATGAGATGCTGTTGTCTCCCTTTCATACCCCATGTATGTCAGCGTGATTAACTGGCCCAGTGTGAATCAGCTGATGAGTAACGAATCTCTAACCTCCAGGCTGTACTGCGTCCCTGCCTCTCCACCCTCCCCATCCCTCTCTCGTGCCCTCTTGGGTCAATCATCCTGTTTCCATTTGCTTCTGCCCACCTGTTCACTAGTGTGTGACATTTTGATTCTTCTCTGTCTCCCACCTTCTCTTTTCTCCCTTATTCTCGTGCTTTCCCCATTTGTTGGTCTTTCTTTCACTGTCTCTACCTTGTCTTATTGGTCTTTCCTACTTCTGGTGTCGACCATAGATCTAATTATTTTAAAGGCCTTTTCATTATTCTTAATTCTCAATGTCTAAAGTCTTACCAGCTGCATGTTAAAACGCAGCTACATAGCTGACCCGATTCCTGTTTTGGAGGGGTGGTGGATAGTCAATAGGCTGTATGTTCAAATATAAGAAATAAATAAGAAATGTCATCGTAGTATCAAAGTCCCACTGGAGAGGATTATGGGAATGCTGAAAAGAATACACTTTTAGAATAGTCAAGAGTGTACAACACGCTTTTGTATCTTGTGATAACAGCAGCATTTCTGGATTACTATTATTCTGACATCTTACACAAGTCTAACTTTACCCATACATGTTGAAGATTGAGAATATTTTCCTGAATTCGTCGTGCCTGATTCTATCGGAGGACTACGTTTAGAGAGCGGTCACGGCTAATCACCCAACAGAGGCTTGCTAGAACAAAGGCCATGAACTTTGTACTGAGGGAAGCGTTGGAACTGCAGAGGAGTTAGAGGAGTTAGTCTTGAGAGGAATTCTGGGATGAGGGTGGAGAGGAGGGGGGGTGGGCACTGGGGCTGTTTTCAAAATCATCATGTTAGATTCACTTAGATTTTTTCCTGTAAAGCCTTTTTCATGGGCCCTCGTGCTTTTTCCAGAGTAACTTTCTTGGATAGAAAATAAACAGGAGACTTCTGGTTCCTGACCACTGCTGTATGTACAGAAAGCGGCGTTTTAGAACTTGCGAGCGGCTTCATGTGTGTGTGTGTGCGTGTTTGGCAGGAATTTTCTGGAGAGGCATGAAGCACTACTTTAATTCCCATGGATGCTGTTTGTTCCCCAGAATGGAAAATGTTCTATTTTTGGCTGCAAACTATTTCTGAGGAAAAAAAAAATTAAACAAAGCATGGCCACAAGTTCATATGTGTAGTTTTCCGAGTTTTATGAAATGACGAGTTTAACGGGTTTGGGGGAAGAAGAGCAGCTTGGAGGAGGCGAGGGTTTCAGAGCGGTAGCAGAAACCGCTTGATTTGGCTTCCTGAGTTAGGACCCAGTGCTTGGGCAGAGGCAGCAGGGCTGGGTCCTGGCTGTGAAGACAGCAGCCTGGCCTTTGATCTCAGGAGACAGATGGTGTGGCCTGGAGAAAAATACCTTCTGCTCCTGAAAACACTTGAAGACGGGCCCCCTGTGCCCAGGTGCCTGTAATGAACCTGTCTTGGGTGGTGAGCCAATATTCTCCCCCAAGGCAAGTCAGCCCTGCCTTAGCTTTACTGTCAGCCACAAACCTTTGAGAGGAAAGACTTCTAGGGGCAGGTTTCCGGCAGCCTCTGATCTCTTGACAACTCTGGTGGGGCCAGCCATGTGCTGAACACAATCTTTTTTTGGTTCTTCCCCTGTCAGATACCCTTCCAGGAAATAGCTTTTTATTGCCATGCTCTCTTTGGCTACTGTCTGATATCCTTGATAAGAAAAGTGGGAACACAGACAAGCACCCCGTTAACCAGCACCTCTTAAGGGGCATCACGGCCGGCTGAGGTATCCTTTCAGATGGGGCCCGAGGCACAGCCAGCACCACCCAGGGGTTTAGGGGATAATCCTGAAGGTAAGGGCTTCATGCTGAAGTAGTTGCTGTGGCTGGGACGACTGAGCCCATAAATTGTAAAACCCTAAACTCCAGGAAACCGAGCTGTGCCCTGCGGCTCAGATTAAGAAACGCAGGCCTGTGCCGAGGGGAGCTGGGTCATTTGATACCCTGAGGCAAACCTGGGCGGCATCCTGGGAGGCAGCTGGGGAGTTGCTCTTCCCCAACGGTGCTGTTGAAATATTCTCAAATTCCAGTTGGTCGTTTCTTTCATCCGCTTCAAACCTAGCCCTTGGGTCCAGATGCCGTCCTGTTTCTGGGTAAGGTTGCATTCTTGGCAGGAAGGGCTGTTCTCTTCTCACGAAGAGATTCTGTGTCTCTGGAGTTGCGAGATAAGGTGCTGGTGAGGAGACCTGTTATTACTTGTTGTCCCTCAAGCAGAGTGTTTCTGAGGAGTGCTATTCTTGAAAGCAGCTCAGCTGATGGCCTGTGAGCGTGGGGGTTTTTCTGCTCAGCTCCAGTCTTTTGAAATGTGTGCTGGAGGCTGAGGAGCTCATGGAGCACAGATTCAGAAATGTGTATAGCCTGCGTGGCCACCTTTGCCGGGAGCCAGCTGGAGGTCTTGGGCTTTTGCACCCATTTATTCGACAAATCCTACTATGTGGAGCAGGGCAGGAGAAGTACCTACGATGTGCTGGGCAAGAGGGCAAATACAGGAAACAGTCTGTGCTAACGTGGTGCTGGCAGTCCAATCAGGGAGATAGACAATATATAAATCCATTCTGGGGAAAGCTATGAAGGAAAAGAACGAAGTGCTCAGAGATAGAAAAATGATAGATAGAGTTTAGCAAGGTGGGCATGGACTGTCTCTCGGGGAAGGTAAAATTAAAGTGAACATCAGGAGAAGATAGTTATGTGAGGAAGGAAATGGAACTGTCAGGCTCACGTGCAAAGGTCCTGTGGTGTTTGCAGAGCCTAATAACACCTGTGCAGGTGGAACCAAGTGAGTAAGGAAGAGGAAGTCCTGAGGTGGGTTTGGAGAGGTAGCCCTGGGGCTGGGTCACTTAGTGTCTCCCACAGGCCACAGAAGAGTTTATGTTTTATCCTCTGATGTCTAGAAAGCCCCTGGAGAGCATGAAGTAAAGACAAGATGTAATCGCCCTACAGTTTCGGAGCAAGGCTCACTGCCATATATGGGAGGATGGAGACGGAGGCAGGAGCGGAAGCTTTAGAAGGCTCTTACTGATGTCCTGGCAAAGGGTGACAGCGGCTTAACTTGGAGAGTGACAGCAGCGCCTCCATGCCTATGTTCCTTCTGGCCTCCCACACGTGGATTGTCCTTCCCACCAGGGTTTTCTGGGGAAAGCTGCCCTTCCTAACAAACTCCAGGGAGGACTGGTACTTTAGACTTCCCAGTGCTCTGTAATTGACCCACTTTATTTTATTTATTTATTCATTTTTTGAGACAGAGTCCCAAGCTGTCATCCTGGTTAGAGTGCTGTGCCCTCACAGCCCACAGAAACCTCAAACTCTTGGGCTTAAGGGATTCTCTAGCCTCAGCCTCTCAAGTAGCTGGGACTACAGGTGCCCGCCACAACACCCAGTTATTTTGTTGTTGTTGCAGTTGTTATGGTTATTTAGCAGGCTGGGGGGGTGGGGGCCAGGTTCAAACTTGCAGGTACCACCCAAATTGACCCATTTTATTATCTCAATGACCCTGTGAGGGATTCCAGAACTTAGGATACTGTTCCCATTTGACAGATAAGTAAAAAAGGAGGTTCTAGGAAGTCCCTGGCAGAGCCCTGCTAGCCCCGGCTCCCTGCTGCTCTAGGCAACTCACCCTGTTGTCCTTATGGTTCTGTACTATCACTCAGAACTTTCACTTTTGTTAAAAGTCCTTTCTAAAAAGTTAAAATCTGACTCAGAAATATAAAAAGAGCGTAAGTCAAGGATTTTATTTTGCTCATTAATTAGCTAAATTATCTTGGCCCATTAAGACATTATAGCCCATTTAAAGACTAAGAAGTGAGGATATTTGCAAGCAATTTTAATTTAAAAAGTTAGAATAAGATTGCTGAATTAGATATAAACTGGTTAATGTCTGACAAGCCATAAATATTTAGGGTAAGCGATTCCACCAGACAGAAAGGATTAATATCTCTACTGGACAAACATCTACAAGATAACAGGTAACTTCAATAAGTCAGGAACCTTTTAGTCAATAGCGAACAATGAGACGAACCCCACACACTCTTCTAGGAAATCCTTGGGTGGCCTAGGAAAGACGCATTGCTCATCTTTCTTTTTTCCTTATGTCCAAACTTTGGCGGATTGTTATGACACTTACTCAGAGCAGTGATTCCCTGGTATAATGTCACTATGATGATGCTAATAGAGAGCCTAGGAATAGAGATCAAAGACCAGAGGTCAAAGACCGAATATAAAAGTTATTCTGAGACGTGAGGGGAAAGGAAAATGGAATCGGAGCTCTGTGTGGGCAACAGAGGCTTTTATTTCTACCCCAGTGAGGGCAAGGTGAGTTCGAAAAGGAAGTCTGTGTGGGTAATGGTGAATGGGGTTTTAAAGATGGGAAGGGGGATTGGCCCATTCAACTTTCTCATGTGGGGCATCAATGGGGAAAGGGAGAGGGTTGGCCCATCCACCTCTCCAGGGGAGGACTCAGTTGTCGAGAGGGTGGAGGTTGATCCACTTAGGTGGTTGCTCTGTTTGGGTAGGGTTCCTACATATGACTATATCAAAAACCAGTAAGAGACCGATACTTTAAAATACAACCCACTTCCAGGGAGTGCGTTAGAACTCAGGCATTTCTTTACTTTTACAAAGACTTCTGTTGAGCCCTGCCCATGCATATACAGAACCCTGGGCTAGGGCTGTGGGAACACAGAGCTTAATACAAAACAGTTCCTGCCCTATGGACCTCAGAGTCTAGACAGGGAGACAGACACATAAATGGATACATTCCAATTCATTGTGGTAAAAGCCAAGCAGAAATGTGGGGATTGTGTGGGCGCCGGAGAAGAGAGTGGTACCCGTACCCTCACCCTGGGAACTCAGGGGCGCTTCATAGGGAAGGCGTGTTTCAGCTCCATCTTGAGGGATGGGGAAAGGATTGCCAGGCTGAGAAGGCCACTTAGACAGGCTATAAATGATGGCTCTGAGAAATGGTGAGATTTACCTTCTTAGCATGGCAGATTTAAAATTTTCTCCTTAATTCTCATACTAGTCACAGAAATCTAAGTTTCTGCAGAGTGGGGAGGGGATGGGAGTGGAAGGAGAAGTTGGAGTCTCTTGGGCAAGCTTGCAACATTTTCTTTAAATTTTAGGTCAAATTCTCTATAAAAACCCTATTTAAAACTTTTTCAAAGACTTTGAAGTCCCAGAGAAGCAGGAAGTTAATTAGAGTGGCTTTGATATCTTAGGGTATGTTTTAACAGCTGCTTAAGACAGTTTAAACAATAAGAACTTATGTGGTTTGGGATGCGTCTGTGATAGCCCTGGCCAGAGTGAAATATCACTGCATCTGAGAATTAACAGCAGTTGGCTTTAATTTTAGAAAGACTTCAAGCCAAAAAGTTCTCTAAAACTCGAGAGGAACTTCTAAAGAGGAAGATTGCTTGTAGAGAATGTGTTTGGAGGTGAAACATGAATGAGTAGGGAACATATGATCTTAACTTGTCCTAGGAGGAGCATTGAACGTGCCCTTTCTGAACAATTCTCTTAAGGTGGATTTAACTCAGGATATTTGTTGGCAGCTGCCATTTGCAAAGAGATCCAAATGGGGGTGGATTAGCATCTGTAAAGAACACTTGAATAACACAAGAGGTGTCCAACCAATTTAAATTTACTGGGGATTGTCATTGTGCTCGGATTAACACTTAATCTGTTTCCCTCCTCAACACCTTCAGCACTCTTGATTGTTTAAAACTCTTTCAACAAACGGTTTCTCAGACTCTGCCCCTGATTGGATCGCTCTGGAGTGAAGAACTCATTCAGGAATACAACAATGAATAACAAGGATCTGCCTGAGCAGTGGGGTTTTAGAGATTAGGGGAAGGCTTGTTCTGGGGGCCCAAGGTTGCAGCAGCTATGGTGAGGATGATATTGACTAACACGTGGAGAGGCAGTGGGCTGAGCATTTTATACCCATTCTTACATGGTAGGAATTTTTACCCTCCTCTTACAGATGTGGAAACTGAGGTTCAGAGAGTTGCACTGACTTGCTCATGCATCCTTTTGTCTGCGTCTTTGGTTTCCATGAGATTTCCAGTTTCTAGCAGTTTATACATTGGTGTGTTGTAGTCTCCTCCCCTCTATGTGAAAACTGACTAAACTCATAAAAGTGGTTTGTAGAGAGGTGCTTTTGGTAATGGGCCAATGACTGGCTGACAGATGACTATATCATCCCATTCAAGAGAGACAAATTTATCTTCCAAAAATACTGCCTTGGGCGTGTCATGCCTATCTTCCAAAGACTTCCCATTTTCCACAGAATAAAGACCAAATGCTTCTGCCTGGGCTAAGTATGTTGGTGTAGTCACTGCAGGAAGAGCTTTAAAACATCCTTATGAGTGGTGTGTATTTGTGAATGGAGAGATTTTATAAAATGTCCATGAACAGACAATAATTTTCCATAATTAGTGAAGATTTCTTGGTGAGTTGTTGACATTAAACTAGTTAATTTTTTTTTTTTTTTGGTAATATGTACCTACCTTTCTTCCTTTTCCCCCACCCTTCCTGCCTTCATTCTTCTCTCTCTCTCTCCCTCTCTCCCTCCCTCCCTGCCTTCCCTCTTTTTTCTCTATTACCTCTATATACGGGTACACATGGGCTGCCCAAGTCCAGTGGGGAAAAGGGTCTAAGAGATGTGTGAGAAGAGCTCCCACAGGAAACACAATGGGAATAATACCCTTTTAAAAGAAGAGGTACTTCCCCTGTAAAGGAGAGGGCTATGGCAAGATGTTCTCAGCTCAGTGTCTGCCACATACTCACTGGAGGTGACAGTTACAAAAACCCAGGAGAAGAGGAAGCCTGGAAGCTTCTCTTTTGCTTTTTCCTCAGATGTAGTCTTGCCTATTGCTCAGGAACACGCTTTGGTGTTCACTGTGTGTGTGTGCATAGGGGCTATTCTTTGGAGTCTCCATCTCCTCTGATTTTATCCCATGTGGTAGGTCCTGACATTCTTTGTCTGATCTCCCAACATTTGCTGTACAAATTTGGGTAGAAAATTTTGTCTGAGGTCTACACATTGTCTCTGGGAAACAGAGCTTGGGTCTTCCTTCCTTTTGGTTTTAGATTTGCCTTTCTCTTACCATTTGGCACCTTAAAGAGCCACCAATAATCTTTACATAGATAACGTATGTTTCACTTCATCAAAAGCATCGACTGAATTCTGGCTTGCTGCCTGTAGCACGGTGGTTATCCACATATACAAGAGCTGGTGGTTTCAGACCTATCCTGGACCAGCTAAACAACAATGACAACTGCAACAAAAAAATAGCTGGGCATTGAAGCAGGTGTCTGTAGTCCCAGCTACTTGGGAGGCTGAGGCAAGAGAATCACGTAAGCCCAAGAGTTGGAGGTTGCTGTGAGCTGTGACACCACAGCACTCTGAAGGCAACATAATGAGACTCTGTCTCAAAAAAAACAAAAAAAACCAAAGCAGACTGGATTCTGCACACTATAGGGAACCCTCTGGAGTTCATTACTGATCATAAGTTTCTTGCCTGAGAGATCCCATCAGCAGTGACGTGTTAGCAGCCAGCTAGTGGGATGAATTGGGAAGGGACTGCTGCTTTTAATTCTGAAAGCTTAAAAGAGTGGACTCTTAACAATGCAAAAGGATCTATTCCACTCTAACCATCTAATTTAGGAATTCAAGTGTTTTCAAATGTTCAACAGATATTATTCTTTGGGTACGACAAATCATAATTCCAAGAATTCTTAGAAATTTACTTAAAAAGAAGTTATTTTAAAAATACTTTAACATTCTTCATATTTTTTATTAATTATCATGGGTAGTCAAGAAAATGTATTTAATACATTAGAACTATTAAGTTTAGTAGTACAAGTTGAGTATCTCTTATCTGAAATGCTTGAGACCAAAAATGGTTTAGATTTTGGAATTTTTAAATTTTGGAATACTTGTATTACACTAGTTCAGCATCCCAAATCTAAAAATCTGAAATGCAAAATTTCAGATTTTGGAGCATTATAGATCTTAGATTTTCAGAATTTGGGGTGCTCAACGTATTTTACAAAGAACTATAGCCTATGTCAAATATTAAAATGCTTGAAAATGTCAGCATTTGGGTGCATTGTTGGGAAATGTTCAAAACTGAAATTGCCAGGTTAAGGACTTGGTACCAAAAATTTATATATTTTTGAAACACCACTCACAGGATTTCTATAAAGTATATTTATATAACTTTATTAATATCACTCCCCCTGACCCGCAAAATGACAGCGTTGCCAGCTAATAGGATCATGCGCACACATTTATAACACAGCTACAAACGAGATTGACTGACTGGGCTGGGGTATCGTCCCTCCTACGCGCACCTGTACCAGTTCCCAGAAATGTGCACTTGAACCTCCCAGCTGCGTTCGTCACCTGTTCCTGTTCTTGCTTTCTATTTGACATCAGTAGATTTCTTCAAACCAGTAATGTTTCTATACTGACTTCAAGCTTTAATTCTCACAGTAAAATTGAATACTTTTCCCCAGTTTCCCAATTTCTTGTCTGACTTTTATTGTGACTTGGGAGTCAGAAAAACATAAATTTCCAGAGATATACTGGAAAAGAGCTCTTTCATGGACGCTAAAGTATTCTAAATTAGTTTCTGAATTCTGTCCTTTCATTATTGCATGTCCAATCTTGGATAGAACCACTCTTTCTGGGAATAATCCAGGACACCACCACTCTTCGAAATGGGAGGGTCAACTCAAAAAATCCCCACTAGCTAACCACGGGGATCAGTCACTGTCTATTATTCAGTTGTGTCTGCAAGGTCTTACTCCAACGAAGAGCGACTTTAAACATTGTAAAACTTGGACCCTACCAGGCAGAGAATGAGTTAGAATATAGCATTGATCTGGGAGCCCTGTGGGCCTTTGATGAAAATGGCTGCCTTGGGTTATGTTAAAGACTTAGATGTTCCTTACCTTATTTTATCACGGAGAACAGAATGACAACAAGATTAAGAGCATCACACCACCTCATCTGAGATTCTTACACTAACTAGCTATGGAACAATGACTTACCTTCTCTAGACCTTAGTTTTCTAGTCCATGTGGACCTCAAAGGGTGTACGTGTGAGGGTTAGATGAGACCACCCGCCAGGGCACGTGGTAACTGCTCCAGCAGGAACCTATGTTATGCTGTTTTCTTCTAGGAAAGGACACATGAGGTTACTGGGAGTTCACCCAAATGGCACTTTCACCCATTATTTGGGAGTCAGAGTTTTATCGCTGGTGGCCACAGCTGGAGCCTTGCTATCTGTCTTGGCACTGTAAACTTCTAAAACGGTGTTGCCATGATCAGGCTGGAGGCTTCAACCCAAATACAAACAGTGGTATGAGGAAGGGACCTTATGATTGGTGACTTTTCATCTTGACATCATAGGTCTTCCAGAGGCAGCTGTGGACTCATGTTGGGACCTCACGGCAGGGAATGAACTGCTTTGGTTAATGGCAGCCTTGAGACCAACTGCAGAGCCGTGTAGACTCCCCCACTCTGAGGGGGGCCTTTGGGGGTGTTCTGCCTACACTTCTCTGCAATTTTCAGTGGTGAGCATGCATGTTGTAATGGAATGGGCCACTTGGGAAGGGCTTGTCCTCGGAATCTATGTCAGAGATGTAGGACCTCTCAGGTCTGGTCACATAATCTGAAGTCCAAGCCCCTTGAGTTGTTTTGTTGTAGGGTAGCCAGTGAACAGTTTGCATTGGTTTACGGGAGAAGGTTGTAGATTAAGAGTACAGGTACAGACTTTAGCGCTTACAAGCTTAAAAACCACTTTCTTCTTTTATTAGCTGTGTGACTTTGGATGAGTTACTTTTTATCTCTCAAGTCCTGTTTCCTTGATTGAAAAATGGTAATAATAATTATACCTACCTTGTAAAGTGATCTTGAAGGTTAAATAAAATAATCCATGTGAAAATGTGTATAGCGTTTCCATTTTATGAGGTGAAGAGTTAGGCAGCTGGATGGTGGTGATGGCTGAAAGTACTGAATGATAGCAGACTGCTTAAAAATGAGTAAAATGGTACATTTTATATTATGTGTATTTTACCAAAATTTTAAAAATTGGAGGGAAGAAAGCTTTCAATAGAGCTTCTAGAACACAGTAAACACTCAAGAAATATTAGCTATTTGTATTATTGCAGTTGAGATAAGTAGGTATATAAATATTCCTCGACACACTCTAATGAGGCACCCTTTTTGTTATTTTGTAGTTTTTAATTTTTCTTTTTAAGACAGAGTCTCACTTTGTCACCCTCTATAGAGTGCCATGGCGTCGCAGCTCCCAGCAACCTCAAACTCTTGGAATTAAGGGATCCTCTTGCCTCAGCCTCCCAAGTAGTTGGGACTACAGGCGCCCACCACAATGCCTGGCCATTTTTAGGGACAGGGTCTGGCTCTTGCTCAGGCTGGTCTTGAACTCCTGAGCTCAGGCAATCCACTCGCCTTGGCCTCCCAGAGAGGTAGCATTATAGGCCTGAGCTACCATGCCCAGCGTGAGGCATCCTTTTTAGAACATCAAAAAGGAATTTCTCCTAAGAACATGGTAAAGAAGAGGGCAAGATGAGTTTAGGCACCCTGTGGACCTCATCATCTCTCATACTGGCCTATGTTTGTAGCACATGGTGTTTTCGGATGTGGATGGCATGGAAGGGTGGGTGAGAACACGGGAAGAATGGCTATAGGAGAGACCCCCCGTTGGGTGGTTAGCTGAGGAAGAGTGTGTCGTGGAGACTCCTCCCAGCACCACCAGAGGTTGAAGCTGGAAAATCTCCTTCAGCCTTTTCCTGCCAGTTATTTCACTTATCTAACCTGTTTAGATAAACGGGGACAGCAGCAGCACCCATTCTTAGGGGTGTTATGAAGTTTAAATGAGAAGAGACAATGGCTTATATAAGCTGCTTAATGTAGTCATTCAAACTTGGGAGAGTTCACTGAACCATAATTGTAACTAGGAACATGCTAAGCATTTGCACACCGCCCACGACAGTGTTTAATTACTTGACCCTGGTTTGGTTCCTTTACACATTTATTGAATGCTTACTATATGTCACACTACTCATGGAGATGTCATGGATACAGAGGAGAATAAAACTCCGGTTGTCCCTGTTCCCAGGAAACTCAGAATGCAAAGCTCATTAGGAGACTGTAAGCGGGGGATACATAAATTAACCTGGTTGTTTAAGGAAGGAAGGGCAAGAGTTAGCTACATGTAGAAAGATGGGACAGGATTTGTGCAGAAAGACCCAAATATGGGGAATAAGGTAGGTGAGAAGACATATGAGTGATTTCTAGATGTTAGAATGTACATTTTAAGCTAGGAAATGAGGCTGGAGACAAATGCAGGGGATGTGGAGCTTGTACTTAATTCTGTAGATCATGGGAGAGCCGCTGGTGGATTTTAGCAGGATAATTACAGTGTGGAGGATGGGTACCAAGGCACAGGAGGAGTGATCAAGATTGGAGCAGAGGGGCCAGCTGAGAGACTTTTGAGAGTCAGAATGGTACAAACAGGAGCAGCCAAGAAACAGTCAGGAGATAAGATTGCAGGACACATAATGGACTGGATACGGAAGCAGGGGTGGAGACGGTGATGACTGCCTTTTACTGCTGTGAATCCTGAGCTAATGCATCCATTCCCTGGGAGTTCTCATTTTAGAGGATAATTCTTATTCCATGTTTTCAGAAGGATCAATTTAGACAATTAATTGTATAGGCTCTCACGGGCCAGTAGAGAAATCGCCTGAGAAGTTGAAGTCAGTTCTAAGTAGTCAACTTAAAAAAAAAAGAAAAAGGCAGTGGAGATACTATATCATTTAGTGTCTCAGTGTCGGAGCCTGTAAAAGCCGTGCTTGCTCCATCAGATTGATATGAAGACTAAATGAGACAAAGCTTTCACAACAGCATCTGCCACAGAGCAAGTCCTCAACATAGGTGAGCTGGGTTGTTGTTGTGACTCTTATTGATTTTGTAGTACAGCCTCTGACCACCTGGATTCAAATCCACCCTCTTAAAAGTTGAAAACAAAATTATTTAACCTCAGTAGGCCTCAGTTTCCCATCTACAGTACGAGGAAATAGATAATAACAAAAAATGGCCTTAGAACATGGGCTTGTGTGCAGATGGAATGAAGGAATGTACAGCAAGGATGTAATTGACTTCCTTACTCACCTCATCTAAGGGCAGGTGAAGTGCGCTCCATTTTATAGATGAGGAGACTGAAGTATGGGGAGTTTAAGTGATTTGTCCAAGGCTGCACAGTGGTAGCTGAGCTGGTAGAAGCTGTTCCCTTTAGAATGTGGTAATGCTTTCAGGATCTTTAGGAAAGTTCCTCTAGGCCCACAGGGAAACAAGTTTTCTGTTACATTCAGTTTGTGACCATATTGATTTCTACCAGAAGGGAATTAGAAATCACCATAAAAAATTCGAGTTGAAAGTAATTTATTGAGTACCTAGAGAAATGAATGGTATTCTTGTGTGAGTCTCCCTATTGGTTGTTAAAAGCAAAACAAACTGAAACAACCATAAAATGCAATCTACTACAAAAGGTATGTCAAAATCCAGTATGGAAAACAGATAATGTGGATCTATGCTGGCTAGAAGAAAGGTCGGAGAATTCGAGCCCTTGCCCCATCTTTCAAAAGGATGCAAAGCTCCAAGGAATACGCTTTGAAAACCACAGATTGGTCCCTTCTTTCACTGATGAGAAAACCAAAGTAGAGGAAAAAAGTGACTTTCCTATGTCATGCACCAGGGACTCGTTGAAGTCAAAGTTAGCAACTGATCTCTGATGGTCACCCCAGCAGTGGGGATCACCCACCTCTATATACCATGCCGAGCCTTGATGAAGGGTGCTTCCTTTTAGACAAAAGCATATATTAATGCTCACAGTACTGATACTTCTCTTTTATAATTTTCTATGCATTCCAAATTCTTTATAATAAATATACATTACCTCTATAATCAGAAAAAATAATTTAAAACATTAAATTTGGGCTAGTCATGGTGGTGCATATCTATAATCACAGCACTTTGGCTTTGAGAGGCTGAGGTAGGAGGGTTATTTGAAGCCAGGAGTTCAAGACTAGCCTGGGCAAAATAGTAAACTCCCGTCTCTACAAAAAATAAAAATAAAAAAATTTAGCCATGCATAGTGGTGCGTGCTTGGAGCCCTAGCTACCTGGGAGGCTGGGGGAGAAGGATCACTTGTGCCCAGAAATTTGAGGTTACAGTGAGCTATGATGACGGCACTGTATTCGCACCTGGGCAACAGAGTGAGACCCTGTCTTTAAAGAAATAATTGTTTAAGAGGGAGGAGGTGATTTGTATGCCCGGTATAGAATAATCCCAAGTTTGTAGACTTTTCTCATCTTTTGATTTCTCTGACGAGCTTGTTGCAGTGACTTTGGGTTGAGTTTAGGTGTTGCTCCAAGGGATATGTTGCTGTTCTATGAAGGTGTGTTTGTTCTCTATTTGCTCATTTTTAATGCTGCCCAAAACAAAGCCTAGCATTGGAGATCTTTCCTCACTTGTCACCAATCTTACTTCTCTAATATCATCTGATATCATTTCCCATAACCCTGGTCAAAAATGGCTAATTGCCTGTGAACCATACCAAAGCAAATTCTGCATCTGTTTTTTTTTTTTTTTTGCCCACATAGCCCCCTCTGTCTAAGAAAGACGACTTCTTCTTTCTCTGCTATCAAAGTACTGATATTGTCTTTCAGAGGCCTATTTCACATCCACTTCACTCATTCATTGATTTATTAATTCACCCACAAATATTTATTACGTGCCTCCATATGCCAGACAGCGACTGTTCTAGGCCCTTGGACTAGAATGGTGAACAGAATGTACATGATTTCTATAATTACAGAGGTAAATCTGTAGTGAGAGACTGATATTAAGCAAGTAAACTCAAGAATCCATCCATCCACCCATCCATCCAGTTCCAAAATGTGCTACGTGCTATGAAAGAGAATACCAAAGTGGTTCTAGTTCAGAATGAGTGTTCAGAAAAGGCCTCTCAGAAGAAGTGACTTTGAAGCTGACACCCAAAAGATATAAGAGGAGGGCTGCAAGAATGGGGAGGGAAGATCATTTTAGGCAGAGGGGGACCTCAGGTAGTAGAGTT
>CAUYON010083869.1:0-54852 GCA_963573935.1 Arctocebus calabarensis | reverse complement strand
AAAAAAAAAAATGGCCGGGCGTTGTGGCAGGTGCCTATTGTCCCAGCTACTGGGGAGGCTGAGGATGGAGTCTCGCTTGAGCCCAGGACTTGGAGGTTGCTGTGAGCTGTGATGCACTCTAACCAGGGTGACAGCTTGAGGCTCTGTCTCAAAAAAAAAAAAAAAAAAAATGGCCGGGTGTTGTGGCGGATGCCTGTAGTCCCAGCTACTTGGGAGGCAGAGGCAGGAGACTCGCTTGAGCCCAGGAATTGGAGGTTGCTGTGAGCTGTAATGCCACGACACTCTACCCAGGGCGACAGCTTGAGGCTCTGTCTCAAAAAAAAAAAAAAAACTATAACTGTAAGTCATATTCTGCCAAACATTATTGTCTGACTCCCAGACCATAATTTTCCTCTTTCTCTAAGATAGACCCTCTAGATAACTTATTCCATGAAGATAGAAGTCCAATATATAGCTGGTTCTCTTTTGGCCACTGCTTGGCCTCATGTGGGAAATAATTTGGACTCCCTACCCAGGGCAGGCAATAAGGCCCAGCTATTTACAAGAGGGATGGCTGCTGTGTCCCAATCAGAATCATTTGAGGCCATTTTCTTTCACTGAGAGAGGAAAGAGATCCACTTACAGTAGAAATGTAGTCAGCTTGCAGAACTGAATTCCATTACCCAGCCCTGCAACTGCCCACAGTGTGTGCTGTGGATAGAAGAAGGAGGACAGGGATAAAAGGTTTATCTTGCTTTCTCTTTTCCCTCTTTTTTTTTTTAAAAAAAAAAAAAAGGAAAAGTATCATTAATTGAGCTTGTTAGCGTTAACATTATTTGTGGGAAGCTCCTCTGTGATAAGATGGGGATTTATTTAATGAGACCCAATTTTGACAGAGTGCACTGTAATGGAAAAAATTCCTCCAGTTAGCAAGTCAAATATTAAGGTTAATCCCCTGTCAATTTTATGGTCACATTCTCAAAGCTTCAACTGGGATTTTTAAGGAAGTTGAACACCTCCATTACTTACATAGCATATTGATAACTCCTGTAACCCTTTGAAAACTGATACCCACAAAATTTCTTGCTCCTTATACCAACAATAGTGTCCCTCCTGAAATAAGCTGCTGGACATCAGGACATAAGTGAAAGCTGAGAACCCCTAGGATGGGTCTGTGTCAAATATATTCATTTTGATATATGCCACTTGGGTAAGTAAAGTCACTACAATGCTCTAGTCCTCAATGTCCTGTTTATAAATTCACGATTGTATTATCTTCTATAGATAAGAATATAGCATTAAAGAAAGGTCTGTCATCAACTTTCAAGGAAATAACATTCATGTAAAAATGAAAAGGCTTTTGCAATGAGCTGTCCTGTCCATGTGACTCTGCCGAAGTTTCTAATTACTCCTGAAGAGTTTATGGTAAATGGGGCTTAGCAGAGTAGGTTAAGTTTTCTTTGTATTGTGTTCAAGACCTCATGTATTGTGAATTACTATGGATCTTCTTTGCTCTCCAAAATTTTACCCAAGCTCTGAATAACTGACACAGAAGGAGACTGAAAACAGATTCTGATTGTCAGTCAAAACAATTAGTACAAAAAACATTAAACTCATCAAGAAATGTCATTTTATTCTTTTTTTTTTTTTTTAATGTTTGAACAGTCCTAAAAATACAGGATGGGAGTCAGATTTTAACTGTCTTAAAATAACGAACATAAGCTACAGCTCTTCTAAACTAAGATAGAGGGATCGGAATGTTAAAACAAATCCAAAATTGTATGACATTTACATGGAAATCAGAGAGCCTTCAAAGTAACTTTCACTGTTATTGGGCAGGAACTAATAGGTGTGCAGCTGGCAGAGAG
Organism: Arctocebus calabarensis; assembly: GCA_963573935.1. Lineage (NCBI taxonomy): Eukaryota > Metazoa > Chordata > Mammalia > Primates > Lorisidae > Arctocebus > Arctocebus calabarensis. The sequence goes on along the minus strand of CAUYON010083869.1, from coordinate 53,005 downwards.
GTACCAATTTGGTTCTGGTATCTGATGCCAGAATTTTTGTTGTTACACACTGGTTGGTCCGTCTACCAGGCAATATCTTGCTATAAGGCTCAACAGACTGCTGGTTCTTGTGGTGCCAACTCCTATAGAGATCAATGGTGCAAGCATCCTCTTCATTTCAATAATAAAGGCAATGCTGCTTGACAGGACAGGCTGGAAGCAACAGAGTGACCACAGGGGAAGACATAATTCATGCATTTAAATGACAAATGACATTCACGTGCCTTCCACTTTAAAAGTGGGACCTATAATTTGCAATATTATAGCACTGAATTTGGTTATGAGAGTAGTAGAATGGGAATAAGGACACCTGGGTTTTATGGACAAATGTGATGTGGTATATGACTCCAGGCAAGTCATTTAAACGGATATTCTGAAATGGGTGTATTGCCACCTGCTTACAGGAGGAGAATCATAGGAAAGATCTGACATTATGATGCTTAAATATGTTTCAGACCAATTTAACTTGAAAGTCCAATTTATAATGACTGACTCAGACTATTTCTGGAAAATAGATAAACACCATGAACTGTCATTAAATCCTTTCTGAGAGGTTGATGATAAAACAGAAACCAATTCATGCAAATGAGTGTTAGAGGATAGCATATGGGACAAAATGATTACATTAAACTTTGTCTGGGGTTGTGAACAACTTGTATGAGCAAAAGTTATGTCAGTACTTGATCTGTTCTTCAAAGTTCCTTAACCTAGAGTCTTTTTTTTTTCCCCCTTGAAAATAGATACCAATTGAAATGACAAGGTTCCTCACTAAATTTAATTATGTGAGTTCCTCATCCTCCAGTGAACGGCCCTGCTACTTGCTGCCTTTGATGAAACCAAGAGGAAATGCAACTAAATAAATCAATAATAGATGGAAACCTTTCCTAAAAGTGTCTTGATTGAGGGAAGAGAGCCAGGTACTTGCAGAAGACCAGTCATATGCATATCAAAGAAGGAATGCTATCGTCTTTGAATCAAACTACTAGCCTACCAAATGAAATAAGAAAAATACAATAATAAAAAACATGCACCTTTCTCTTCAGCTCCAAGAATGGGGAAACATCAGTACACATAGAAAAGTGGCAGATTGTTGGGCAACTGCCAATAGATAATTTTAAATAGTTTTGTCTTTTACCTCTTGCTACATTCCTTCAAGGTTATTGCACTATATAGTCCACATCGCAATACAGCTTTGCTGTCTATTCCAAGAAAAGGCAGATCCATATGTTCTCTGTTCTCTTGTTCTTTCTCTCTCTCTGACATCTCTCCTCTCCCTCATGCTCCCATATCCTTTTTCTTCTGGGTTTTACTGAATAGCATTACTGGTTTTATTCAACAGGTGGAGAAAGACAATTTGACAACATTCATCTAGTGCAGAGCTCAAGCCAACCTGCTTCTTTCTCTCATCTCTCTCCAATGAGCAGCAGTAATAAAAGCTCAACAGCTCTAAAAGCAATTGATTCAGAAACGGTGTGGTGCAATTACCAGTCTGGATGGCGGCACAGATTTCCAGTAAAATAAAGAGAAGACAGATAACGGTTTCTGCGGTGGGACCAGACTTTGTTGTACAAGCAGTGCTCTGGTTCGTAGAGAGGCAGCACGCAGTGAAGCAGAGGTGAGCGGCTGGATAACAAGGGGCCAGGGAGGGGACAGCACCTCAAAGAGGGCAGCAGATTGTGGATAGGCAGGTTCTTCCAAGGTAACACCCCCAATTTATTCTGTAGGGAACCTGAGACCTCATAATAGATTTTCCTGTTGCTGTTCATACAAAGTTTTCTGCTGCATGGTATCTGTCTCCATATTCTCCAACATCAGTTCATCCCTCCTGCCCACCCTCAGGAGGGGAAGCTACTAAAAGTCATTCATGAGAGCTTCCATTCATTCACAGCTTCCCAAGTCCCTGGAGCATCCTCAGCAATATGCTCACCGTGCCATAGTTTTCTTCCTTTTGGGAGTGGGGTAAAATTTGTAAAATGGGATATTTCATGTGCTGTAGGTGAAGACCCTAATACTTTCCTCTCTAATCTCCCCTTGTATAGGGAGGTATTAAAGTGGCTATGAATATAATTGGGATCTAACTATTGGGAAGTTGAGTGGAAAACACTTGATTCTTTGGTGGATTACACGTGTCTACGTAGTTCACAATCTTGTTCTTATAGTTAGCAGTAGCTGTCCAGGTACAGAAAGAGATCCCAGTAATGACCCCACCCTTCATGATGTCTTCTCCTGGGGTCTGCTTTGGTCACTAAGACCAGAGATTGTATCTTGATAAAGGTTAACCAAAAGTTCTAAAACTCCTTACAAATTCACTTGACTTTACAAACTTTTAAAAGCAATCAATGATACAAAAACAAAATAAGTTTGATTAACTGGGAGAGGGGAAAGATTGTGCTACCTTTTTGTTTTATCTATGGAAACTAATATTACTGAATTGTTATACAAAAAGGCAATCAAATATAACCTTACTAATACTATAGGAGAAAAGTGTTATAGAAGTTTGTCAAGCTGTTAATTAAAAATAATATGACTGAGTACCCTGGATATTTTTTCCTCCACTCTTGAGATATTTTACTAAGTAGGATATGTCCCAGCTCCATCCGTATAAACATAAAAGAGATAAAGTCTCCATCTTTTTTAAGACTGCATAATATTCCATGGTATACATACACCACAATTTATTAATCCATTCGTGGGTCGATGGGCACTTGGGCTTCTTCCATGACTTGGCTGTATGAATGGAGCTGCAGCGAACAATGTGGTGCAAATATCTTTGTTATAAAGTGATTTTTGGCCTTTTGAATATACCTAGTAGTGAAATTGCAGGATCAAATGGCAGGTCTACTTTTAGATCCTTGAGTATTCCCCACACTTTCCAAAAAGGATGTATAAGTTTGCATTCCTATCAGCAGTGCAGAAGTGTTTCCTTTTCTCCACATCCAAGCCAACATCTGTAGTTCTGGGAATTTGTTATGTGTGCCACTCTTACGGAGTTAGATGATATCTCAAAGTGGTTTTGATTTGCATTTCTCTGAGGATTAAGGATAATGAGCATTTTTCATGTGTCTGTAGACCATGCACTTGTCTTCTTTTTTTTTTTTTTTTATTGTTGGGGATTCATTGAGGGTACAAGAAACCATGTTACACTGGTTGCATTTGTTAGGAAAAGACCCTCTTACAATTGTGTTTTGCCCCCAAAAGGTGTGGTACACACCAAGTCCCCAAGACCCCACCCCCCTTACTCTTTCCCTCTCTCTGCTCTTCCTTTCCCCACCCCTCCCTCATTTATCCTCTCTCTGCTCTCCCCTTCCTTCACCCCCACCGTGTCAATAATTGTCATTAATTGTCCTCATATCAAACTTGAGTAGTTTGCATTTTTCTAACTGGGGATGTTGTTTTTTTTTTAATGTACTTACCAGCCTTTTGTGTATTATGCTGTAAAATCTTTGAGTTGTGAGTTACATGTTTTAGATTTAAGATTTTGACAGGTATATGTATTGTAAATGTTCTTTTTTTGCTCTCCAGGTTGCTTTATTTTCCTGTTAATATGTATATAAGAATAGAAGCTCTTGTATTAATTTACTAAACTATTGTTTTCTTTTATTCATGCATTTTGGGTTTGATGTAAGAAGTCTTTTGCCTATCCTAAAATCAAAAAGATTTTCTCCTGCATTTTCTTTCTTTTTTTTTTTTTTTTTTTTAACTTTTTTTTAATAGAGTCAGAGTCTCACTTTGTCGCCCTTGGTAGAGTGCTGGTGTGTCACAGCTCACAGCAACCCCCAGCTCTTGGGCTTAGGTGAATCTCTGGCATCAGCCTCCTGAGTAGCCGGGACTACAGGCATCCACCACAACGCCCGGCTTTTTTTGTTGTTGTTGCAGTTTGGCTGGGGCTGAGTTCGAACCCATTACCCTTGCCATAGGCACCGCCCTTCTCCTGTGTTTTCTTCTGGCACTTTTATAGTTTTAGTTTTTGTGGCCAATGATTCATCTTAAGTTTTGGTCTGTGATAGGAGATGAATCACTATATATTTCATATATATATGAATAAAGACAAACATGCATGCTTGTGCAGGTACATATCATGTGTATGTTATTCTAGCCTGATTTATCAAAGAGATTATCTTTTGCCCATTGAATTTCCTTGACACTTTTGTCAAAAATCACTTGGCCACTTACTTAAATGTCTATTTTTTTACTCTGTTCTGTTTCATTGATATAAATTTTTACTTTTATGCTGATCTCAGACTTTCTTGATTACTATAGGTCTATAATTTTCTGGAAATCTGGCAACTTTAATTTTCTTGTTTGAAGTAGTTTTGGCTATTGTGTGTTCATTGCATTTCCACCTAAATTTTAGAATTACCCTGTTAATGTCTCCAAAAGTACATAATGGGATATTGAATGGGATCGTGTTGATCCTCTATAGATGAATTTGGTGGGGGTAGGGGGCGTGACATTTTAATAAAATCTATTCTATTGGTCTGTGAATGGATTTGTATTTATTTGAGTGGGTTTTTTTTCTTTTTACTGCTGTTAGCATTGTTTTATAGTTTTTATTGTATCTGACTTGATGTGTTTTGTTAAATTTATCTCATTATTTTTGGGGTTTAACGCTATTATAAATGGAGTTTTGATAATTTCAGAGTTGCTCCTTGATAGTCAAGAGAAGTGAAATAGATTCTTATGTATTGACAAAGTATCTTGTGACTTTTAGGTAACTTTAATTTTGTTGTAGGATCCTTAGAATTTTTTACAAATACAATCATGCATTGCTTCCAACCTCACCCCCCTTTCATTGCCTTGTTGTACCTCTTCAGTATTATGTTGGCTAGCAGTATTGACTCAACCTGTTAGAATTCTTCTTATTTTTATGGAAATAATTTCAGGCATTTTAGCTAAAAGATTTGACAAAAAAAGTGATTGAACATATAAAATGAAAGAAAGGACACTGAGAAAATGGAAGGTATTACAGAAATGAAGAAATATGACATTCATTCCTTTAAAACAAAGTATTATTATTTATTTCACAATGTCACAGGTGTACAAATATTATAGCCACATGTATGACCTTTATACAGCTTGAGTTAAGGTTTTAAATTGTGTCCATCCCCAGATATTGCCCATTGTACTGTTAAGTGTGAGTTTATTCATCTTCTCCTCCCCACTTCTGTTTGCTTATTTCTATTGAATTTTACATTGTAAAATTGCATGCTGATCATTTATTCCAATTTAAAAATGAAAAAACAAGTTAATTCCAAGTAAAATAGCTTTAGCTTTGTCAAATGATGACTATGAAGTTTTGACCATTGAAAGTGAATATAATTAAACCAACTAGTTAAATACAACTTTTGTATGAATTAATGTCTTTTGAATGACAAATGTCATTCATTTTGAATTAATGTCTTTAGAGACATTAAAGATACAGAATCTGTAAATATCCCATACAGTACACCAGAAGGCTACAGACACTTTGAATGTGATTGCAGTTTGTTTAACAGAAGATAAGAATTCGCTCATGACCATGGACTTTACAAGAAATTACTGCTTACTAAGACTACAGTTGCCTACTACAAGTTGAGTATCCCTAATATGAAAGTCTGAAATCTGAAATGCTCCAAAATTAGAAATTTTGAGCATGACCTAGTACTCAAAGGGAATGCTCATTGGAACATTTTGGATTTCAGGTTTTCTAATTAGTGATGCTCAACTGATTAGTATATGTAAATATTGCAAATAAATATTAGTATATGTAAATGGGACAGGATTATGTCTGGTCCCAAGTATATCAGACAACGGATCCTCAACATGTAATAGTAATACAGTAGAGCCTCTGTAAATTGATCACCCAAGGAACTGTAACATACTAGTCAATAAACAGAGATGGTCAACATAAGGAACTAGACCTTCCATCCTAAAATGTACATGTGGTACATGTGCAGTCTGTAAAAATTAGGTCAATATAAGGGGGTGGTCAACTGTGGAGATTCTACTGTATTTCATGACTTGAAAATTGTGATTCAATTTTATATTGAAATACACACATGCATGCCTTTTTCTTTACATGTTATTTATGGCTAATTTATGAAAGATTGCAAATCAGACCATTTAGTTCTCAAAATCTAAAACATTAACTATCTGGCTTTTTATACGAAAAGCTTGCTAACCCTTTCTATTCTAATTACCTGTACTATTTAAATTCAGGCTTTCCAAAATTCACTGTTATTATATTATTAAATATTTTTATAATAAAGGAAATATGTGTAAATCATAAATAAATTAGACTACTGTGAGTTATGTCTGTGCCAAGTGCATTTTTATTTCAATCTGATTTATTAATGCAGACTCTATTTTTATGTATTATATTTTAATGATAACTTGATAGCTACTTTTCTAATGGCTACAAGGTATTAAAATTTTGCGTACTATATATTAATTATAGTAAGTCTTTACCTAGACCATTTATTTCCAAATTACATATGATTTGGAGACATCATGATATAAATCAGAAGTTACCAAACTGTCTTGATTTCATGGAACTTCAGTGCCTTAGTAATATTTTCACAGTGCCTCTGGGCCAAAACAAATTTGGTATAAGCACACCCTAAGATCCACTTTTAGTCTGTATAGTCCACTTTCTTTTTTTTTTTTTTTTAATTATTTATATATTTATTTATTTATTTTATTTTTTTTGAGACAGAGCCTCAATCTGTCGCCTGGGTAGAGTGTTGTGGCATCACAGCTCACAGCAACCTCCAATTCCTGGGCTCAAGCGAGTCTCCTGCCTCTGCCTCCCAAGTAGCTGGGACTACAGGCGTCTGCCACAACGCCCAACTATTTTTGTTTGGGTTGCAGCCGTCATTGTTGGTTGGCGGGCCCAGGCTGGATTCGAACCCACCAGCTCAGGTTTACATGTCTGGCGCCTTAGCCCACTGAGCCACAGGCGCCGAGCCAATTTTTTTTTTTTTTTTTTTTTTTTTTTAAGATTTTGGCCGGGGCTGGGTTTGAACCCCCTTTGAGCCACAGGAGCTGCCCGAGTCCACTTGCAATCTAAGTGATCAGTACATTGGTTGTGTGTTCCCTTATAGATCTGAATTGTGTTCATCAGGGTTTTCCAGAGAGAGAGAGTGTGTGTGTGTGAGAGAGATAGAGACTAAAGAATTGGCTCACATGATTGTGTGGGCTAGTAAGTCTGAATTTTACAGGGCAGAATGGAAACTCGGGCAGAATTTCTGTTAGTTTTGAGATAGGATTTCTTCTTTCCTGGGAATACTTTTCTGCTCATAAGGCCTTCAAGTAATTGGATGAAGCCCACCTACATTATCTACAGTGATCCTTTGCTCAGAGTCAACTCTTTGGGAATATTAATCACCTCTACTAGATACTTTCACAGTAGCATCTTTAGACTAGTGTTTGACCTGGGCACCTCAACTGAGTTGACACATAAAATTAACCATCACACTAATTCTGTATTATGTTGATTTATTTTAGCTTTATTTTTAAGGTACTAGGAACATGTATTAGGAAATGATTCTTTTGTTTTCCTTTGAAATTGTATACTTTGAGGTTGTGATCTGTCCTCTCCCCTGAGTGTAGTAGCAAATCAGTCCAGCAAATCACAGAACATTGAACAATTGAATAATCTATAATAATCTATGAGTTGACATTTTGAAAAACACATGTTTTTACTGTACCTGATTGCTGATTTATTAAATGAAATTATTAAAATCACTCATTGGCTACGTAGGTATTTTAAATAAAACTGTTTAGCTTGTAGGATTAATTAGAGTCGATTTCTGATTTTGCTCAAATTATCTCTGTCCACTGTGAATTTGGTTGCCCCAAATTCAGGTATTCTAGTTGTATTTTTTGTTGTAATTGAACTTTAACCATGGGTTTATAAGTAAATAGCATTTCAGATATTTTGGGATGCCTCCTTTTCTTGTTTTAGATGGACCAGCTTTTGGGAAATATGATTGAGATGTGGGTTGATCGAATGGACAACATTACCCAACCAGAAAGAAGAAAACTTTCAGCTTTGGCTTTGCTTTCTCTTCTGCCATCTGATAATAGGTGAGGGAATGTTTTCTTAAGGTTTGTTCTTATGAAGTAAATTAAAAAGTTAAAACTGTTTTTGGTTAATAGTGTTGTTGTGTGTTACTGGTCAGTCTTAATTTTATGTATATGGATGCCAATTTTGTTAGAAGTTAATGATGTGGCAAGTGATTAAATATCTAATATTTCAAAGTATAATTCTGATAATTCAAGAGTTTTGTTAATTTTTTTTTTAATTTAGATGATTTATAAAGTTCACAAGTAGTCTTTTTCTCCATATACATTCTCATTTTCATGAAGTAAATAGAAAATGCTCTGATTTGGTCATTTAAAGAATGTTTGTTTTCTTTGGTTTAACGCCTATTTTTGAGGAGTTTGGCATCACATGCTTTTTTTGTACTTTCAGTTATTTATTTGACAGTGATTAGTTCTCATCCACATTAACTGTATAGATTTTTGAAAGTGGTGACAGGTATATAGGTAACCAACATACGGAGCTTCATTGATAAATCTTTATCCTCATAAATATGATAAGGGATTTCTTATTCCTTTGGCCCAGGCAGCTTTGTTGAGTCTTGTATCAATGCACACATCTGGAATTCTCTTCTTTCGCATGGCAAATTTCTAGATTTCGGGGGGTATCCAAGGGTCATGCTTCTTGAAGACCACTTCATGGGTGTACTTTTTAAAACCTCTCACTGTAGACAATTTTTTGTGCTTTCAATTGTGAAGCCTTAAAAGCAAGCCTGAAGACGTGATACTGCATAAGAAACATAATAGTAATATGTTAGATTTTTATGTCTTAAGGAATGTTTAGAGCATGCACATCCTAGTAATAAATTAGTGGCATAAGTCTAGTTAGTTTAGGAATCATTATTGTTCTTTATGTATTATTTACTCCTACTGTGGCAATTTGGATTAAGAATATAGGTAATTACTGACACCATGACAGTAAAGTGCTCAGGTAATGTTTATATATATCATTTAATTCTTAAAGTAGTCCCATGATGTATAGGCATGACTATCCTCTTCTACCTGAGCAAACAAATGCTTAAAAAATGTTAAATAACATTCTTCAGGTAAGAGATGTGGCACACGAATATGGTGTGGGACACTTCTGATTCCTTTGCCCTCTTTAGCTTTGTCGAGCCTCTTACCATGTGGCATGGCATGGGCCTAATTTGAACCTGATGAGCTTATTAAATGACAGGACTTCCAGTGATATTGCTTTAGGTGGACAAGCACAAGACGAACAGATTTCCTTGCTATGAATTGGAGTGGCAGCTTAGATATTTTTGGAAGCCAAATTTAAACTACCTAAAACAATGACTTGGGAATTATTCAGGCTTTTGATACTGAAATATTTAATAATGTAGTCCTTGGCAGTAGTCATCACTCCATAAACAAAATAAATAAATAAACGGAAAAAAAATTAGGATTGATAAAGCATGTTAGAAGTTTCTCTAACATACAGCAGAGGCATGTCCTAGCCTCTGCTGGCATTACATGCTTTTTTTGTACTTGAAAATGTCCTAGCCTCCTGTGCCTGTCCTGGCATTCTGGGAGGCTGAGGCAGGTGGATCGCCTGAGCTCAGGAGTTTGATTGAGATTAGCCTGAGCAAAGTGAGACCCTGTCTCTATAAAAAATAGAAAAACTAGCCAGGTCTTATGGTGAGTGCCTGTAGACCCAGCTACTTGGGAGTCTGAGGCAGGAGAATTGCTGGAGCCCAAGAGTTTGAGGTTTCTGTGGGCTGTGATGCCATGGCACTATACCCAGGGTCACAAAGAAAAAAGAAAAAAAAAATTTCTCTAATGTAAAGTACTGAGATTATTGAGAGAGAAAGCAATAAATGGTACTTGATAAGCGTAGAAAGATATCTAAATTGTATCAAAAGCATATTTGTTTTACATTTTTCTTAAGAATACTGTTTCTGTCAATATTTTATACAAGTATGTGGTTGTTCAAAAATAGTTTTCATATATGAATTGTAGAAATTTAATATAGGTTGAGTGTTCCTTATCTGAAATGCCTTTTTTTTTTTTTTTAAGATTTTGGAATATTTGCATATATATAATAAAATATCTGAGGAGAGGACCCAAATTGGAACATGACTTTCTTTTTTTTTTAAGATAAAGTTTCACTATGATTCTATGGTAGAGTGGTAGAGTGCAATGACGTCATAGCTCACAGCAACCTCAAACTTTTGGGCTTAAGCAGTTGTCTTGCGAGTAGCTGGGACTACAGGCACCTGCCACAACGCCCGGCTATTTTTTGGTTGCAGTGGTCATTGTTGTTTAGCAGGACTGGGCCAGACTTGAACCTGCCAGCCTTGCTATATGTGGCCGGTGCCCTACTCATGCGCTGAGCCTGGAACATGAAATTTATTTATGTTTCATATACACATAGCCAGAAGGTAATTTTATACAATGTTTTTAACAGTGTGTATGAAACAAAGTACTTACATACAGAATTTTACTTTGAGAGCAGGCTGGAACAGGGTTTCAAGGCCTGTTTTCTGTGTACTTCCTTCCCCTTTCTCCAAACAGAAGGAGTTTCTGTCCACACTTTACTGTCTATAGTTGGGAGAGGAGTGAGAAAAGCAGTCCCCTGCCATTCCAGTTGTTGTCACACTGAGTTAATACCTGAAATCTGTGGATCCTCGCCAGCACAGACCTGTGCTCGCCCAAGGATTGTGATTGCTGCTACCTGCCACTGAAATTTATCTGTGGTCTGAGGCTGCTTTGGTCACCACGATTGACGTGAGCTGAGACTCAGGTTCTTCCTATCAAGGTGATAGATTCCCTTGTATCCCAGGGCAGATCTAGGAACCTGGTCTGTGAGGCCTGGCCTGTAATCAGGGACTATGGGTTTCTGCCTGGGGCTGTGTTTTACTAGGTGCTGGGTTGGCCAGTACTGGGTTCCAAGGAAAAGGTTCAGGCACACCTCCCTCTCCCATCCACCAACAGACAGATTCTCTCACTGCACTGCACTGCCTGGGCTTGGGTATGATGTGGGTAATGCAAGACTGTCTTTTCTATCCTCTTCCATGCATCTTTTCTCGTTCTTAAGCCAAAACCAAGTACCTGGTTTCTTTTGCTCTTCTAAAGGTGTTTTCGTTCTCAGATAATTGTTCAAATGGATGTTCCTACAGGGAAAGTGATTGCTGGTGGGTTCTATTTCATCATCTTGATTCACCTTCTCTCTCCATACTTGCTGGATTTTTTTGCTTTTTTTCCCTTAATATATAACTTGAACTTATTTCCAGCCTAGTTTGTATCATATGATTGTATAATTTGTGGAAAAGGTCAGTGAAGTGACAAGGGGAAACTTGTTTCAACATTTTATTTGGCGAGTTGATTGTGAAATGAGCAGTCCTCCTGGGGTATATTGAGTGGTGATTATTTTTCTTTCTTTTATTGGTGTGTAAAGAAAATAGAAACGTGAATAAGATTATTTAGAAGGTTCAGTACCTCAGATGTTGAGGTTCTGCTCCCCAGCCACTCTTTGATATATGGTTTGTAAGGGCATAGATATCCTTAGAAGTTCAAAAGAATGTCTTTGGATTATGCACGTTTGTCGTCTTTGTGTGTAATCTAATGCAATTTGTAGTAATTTTTGGTTCTGATCAATTCAACCAGGGTAGAAAACTCTCTTTGATGCAGCTTTTAATGTTTTTATTTTCTGACTGAATTATGCATTATGTATCTTTTGGTTCTTGTGAATGTATTGATTAGTTTTCTTCCCAGGCATAATTGAGTAAGCTCCCTATTTTTGAAATGGTCAATATTCATAAATTGGTTGTTGTAGCTTTACTCTACCAGAAGCTGGAGGGTATAGGCTAATTTTAGGAAGATGCACAGCTGGTACCACAATTGCGTGTTGACTGCCTTCATCTGTACCCAAAATGGTTTTATGAAAAAAGAGATAAATTATTAATTCCTATGCTTGTTGGTTTTTAATTGAAGGGTTATAATAATTTATACTTTTCTTTAAAGCTTCTGGCAGTCCTTTGAAAATCAGTTGTCAAAAAAATAGTCCTATACTTTTTGATGTATTTTGACATGTTTATATCCTTCCACTTTAGGATTTGAATGGAAAGAGTCCATTTTCATTTCTAATATGAATTATCCTTAAAACATTCATGAGAACTAAAATGTTTTCTTCTTCCTCTTCTGATTTCAACCTTAAGATGCTAAATAAAGGGGGCGCCTGTGACTCAGCGAGTAGAGCGCCCGCCCTGTATACCGAGGGTGGCAAGTTCGAACCCAACCCCGGCCAAACTGCAACAAAAAAATAGCCAGGCGTTGTGGTGGGCGCCTGTAGTCCCAGCTATTTCAGAGACTGAGGCAAGAGAATCTCCTAAGCGCAAGAGCTGAAGGTTGCCTTGAGCTGTGACAACATGGCGCTCTACCAAGGGCGACAACGTAAGACTCTGTCTCTAAAAATAAAATAAAATAAAATTTAAAAGATGCTAACTAAAACAACAAGTATTCATCAATGTTTTAAAGATATTATTATGTTCTGAGTCACCATGCTATGCACTGAGGTCACATCCTACTACTTCACCTTTAGGATAGATACTGTTCATTGCACCTGGCATCCTAGAACAACAACTGTTGACATCTTGTGTCTCCTGTCCTAACTACTTAGGGAAGTTCCTGAGTGCTTATGAATCTAGGACTGCATTCTCAGTGTTTTCCTTGCAAATAGGAGCAGTGCCTTGTCTGCAAAATAAATAAAAGCTTCTGACAAACTGTTTTCATATGTGCCAGTCATATTACAGACACTGGGTAACTTTATCTAATCACCAACCATTGTATGATGGGCTCCTTTTAAATGCTTTTAAATGTGTCTCCCCAAAACTAAACTGTGGTCAAGTAAGATTGCTTTGATGTTTCAGAACCTCAAACTGCATTAGTATGAAAGTAAGATAAGTTTCTGAATGAGAATAAAGTGTTGGATCTAAGGACTCAAAGTAGTTGAAGTCATATGGAAAAATTATATTTATAGATTGGCTAGCACCAACAAGGGGACAAAAGCATAAGAATAGAAAAAGTACTCAGAGGTGTAAAATTAAGAGTCTTGTGTACTTCTTGGTTTTTCTTACGTAAAAAATGTGTACGTGTGTGTTACAAGTTGCTCCTTCATAGCCTGAGGAACATCTTATTTTTAGATAATTCTTTCCCTTGAGTTTCTTCTTTCATTCCTTCCAAGAATCTCAGGGAGAAAAGGATGCATGCAGTAAAATGGAGATGAGAGCTAGATTTGGCTTCAGAGGTATGTTTTGCTATTTATGTGACTTTGGACTAGTTTTCCCTCTTTGTGCCTCAAATGTGTTGTGCATCAAACGAGAGGCAGTGATACAAGCTAGCACCTGGGTTATTACAAGGACAAATTAGACAATCTGTGTATAATACCTATTAAAGTGTTGAGTAAATATGGTGCAAAGGTAATTGTAGTTTTTGCATTATTGCATTTGCAGTTTAATACTGGTATACATTCATAAATAAGCGTGGTTATATTATGCATCATTTTAATGCACATTTCTCACTTTATGTTTTTTTCCTAATGACTTATTACTTGCTGTTTATTTTATATTTATTTTGGACTGTGGAAATGATGTTAGACAAAAAGCAAATTCAAGCGATTATCTTATTCAAGTTCAAAGGGGGTGGTAAAGCAGTAGAGACAACTCACAGCATCAGCAACAATTTTGGCCCAGGAACTGCTAATGAATGCACAGTGCAGTGTTCAAGAAGCTTTGTAAAGGTGATGAGAGCCTGGACAGTGGGGAGTGTAGTGGCCAGACATCAGAAGTTTACAATGACCAATTGATAGTCATCATCAGAATTGATCCTCTGACAATTATAAGAGAAGTTGCCAAAGAACTCAACATCTACCATTCTGTGGTCGTTTGGCATTTGAAGCAATTTGGAAAGGTGATAAGGCTTGATAAGTGGGTGCCTTGTGAGCTGACCAAAAATCAGAGCAATCATTGTTTTCAAGTGTCATTTCCTGTTCTACACAACAGCACTGAACCATTTCTCAATCAGGTTGTGTCATACAATGAAAAGTAGATCAGACAACTGGCAATGATCCAGTTAGTGGTTTTAGTGGTTGCACTGAAAGGGACCTCCAAAGCACTTGCCAAAGCTAACTTTCACCACAAAAGTTCATGGTCACTGTTTGGTGGTCTGCTGTTGGTTTGATCCACAACAGCTTTCTGAGTTCCAGCGAAACCATTATGTCTTGAGAAGTGTGCTCACCAAATCAATGAGAGGCATGGAAAACCACAACACCCACAACCGGCACTGTTCAACACAGAGGGCCCTATTCATCTCCACAAGAACACCTGACAAGGCGCCGGGCACGGTGGCTCACGCCTGTAATCCTAGCACTCTGGGAGGCCAAGGCGAGTAGATTGCCCGAGTTCACAGGTTCCAGATTAGCCTGAGTCAGAGAGAGACCTCGTCTCTAAAAATAGCCAGGCATTTTGGCAGCCATCTGTAGTCCCAGCTACTTGGGAGGCTGAGGCAAGAGAATGGCATGAGCCCCAAGAGTTTCAGGTTGCTGCGAGCTGTGATGCCATGGCACTCTACCCAGGGCTACAAAGTGAGACTCTGTTTCAAAAAAATGCGTGACCACACGTTCTGCAACCAGTATTTCAAAAGTTGAATGAATCGGGGTACGAAGTTTTGTCTCATTCACCATATTCACTTGACCTCTCGCCAACCGACTACCACCTCTTCAAGCATCTCTGACAGCTTTGTAGGGAAAATGCTTCCACAACTAGCAGGATCTAGAAAATACTTCCAAGAATTAACTTATTTCTCCTTAGCAACAATGAATTGATTATAATGGTCCCTATTTTGGTTAATAAAGGTGTGTTTGAACCTAGTTGTAATGATTTAAAATTCATGGTCCAAAACCACAGTTACTTTTGCATCAGCCTAATAATTGTTGCTGCCATCAGTCATTTTGACCAACTGTGTGATGGTACCAACTTATCCAGCAAGCATATACCCTTTTTAGGAGGCATTCCCACATAGATCCATTTTATGTGTGAATGAGGAAAGTGATGAGAAGTAAATGATAACTAATAGAACTCAAAATTTGTGCCAGTCTTTATACAGAATATATATATATATATATATAAAATATAGATATATTCATATATATCTTACCTGATTTTGTCAAAAGTTCTATGGGGTAAACATTATTAAACTTTCTTAACACAGGTAGTCAAGGCTAATTACTCATCCAAAGTCAAGCAACAAACTGAAATTCAAATTTAGCCTATCTTACTCTGTTTATGCCAGGCTATGAATCACCTCAAATAATTCTATTTTGTCTCATTTTATTATAAAGTCTCTGATTTTAATATTTATAGTCACAGAAAGATAATGGTTATTATATTAGTATGGAAATGATTCAAATTATTATTTGAAGTAATTGTTGTCTTCATGTGAAATAAAGCTGCCTTAATATCAAAAGAGAGCTATAGTAATCAATTGTGTAGCTACTTATATTTTAAGACTGTACTATCAGAGTATTAACAAAAATCAGAACAAGAAAGCTTAAGCAATTGGCCTTAAATTAATGATTTAAACAATATATTAATCTAATATCAGCAATTTATATTCCACTCTTTAAACTTTATACCTTAAAAAATTACATTAGGCACATCTATTTTCATTCTAAAAGATAACTAATTCAGATATTTGTAGGGCAAAATGTCATTAAAGAGTTTGTTTCATAATCTATTTTCAATCTAAAAGATTCAAACTAGTTATATGTAGGGCAAGAAGTTCATTAAAGAGATTATTTCACTCTTCCTAGTATGTCAGTAGTTGTTATGCAACTATATGCTGTTGTATAACCCCAAATATGCTTAACACGTTAAGGTACTAAATGGTAATACTGTTATTTTTTTACAAGCAAAATATTTTAAAAATTTAAAAAAGAAAAAGAGGATAATGTGATAACATGGTAATCATGTTAAACTTTTTTATTTTTTAAGGAATGAAGTTGAAGTCTCCAACATGTATTTAAAATAAAGTAAATTATTTATGGACTGAAAAGATTCACAAAAAGTATATTGTTCTATATGCATCTTGTTTTAACTTGCTTTTTCCACTGCATAGCTATCTGTTGTTGATAGCTAGGTTGTTGTTATTAGATTCTGAATATCAAAAATTTTCAGACATCCTTTTAAACATTATTATGTTTTTTAATTACAAGAGACTTAGGGGTGTGCATTACGAAAACTCCAACTACATTCTGAAAAAATAAGTTTCCAAGGTTTCCTTTCAATAATACTTTTGAAACACAGATAAAATTACTTCCTGTCTCTCAGTTTCCTGTATCCATGGCAACCTCTGTTTTACATACTGACTGTAGAGGAACCTATGTGAAGAGTGGTGTTTCCTGAATAAACCAAGACTTAAAAAAAAAAAAAAAAAGATTGAGGGGTGGAGCTCAACAGTGCTACAGAAAGAACTGGAGTTTAAAAATGTCGCTGTTCAGATTTAAAAAAGAAAACTTTACTTTAATCAGCTGAATGTTAATAATACAAATTTCCTGTTTGGGGTAAGATTTTTTATTTAAATAGAACCTTTTAGCTGAAATGAAAAATAATTAGTCCTGAAAAACTGTAGTTTAAGGAGAATAATAGTTCGGTAATGAATTTGTCTTTTCTTAAATTATAATGTTATTCAATATTAGACTTTAAGTTGATAAAGGGTAATATTAAATTCAAACTCTGTCATTTCTATGTCAGTTGTCACCTTTGTTTTATCACTTGTAATATTTCAAATTAATTTAGGAAACATTTCCTTTATATTTATTAAATTTGAATTATTCTTTTGTCAAACAGCAGGTTAGTGGCCTGAAGGTTTTAATAATTCTAGAACATATTTCAAAATCGTTATTTTATGCTGTCACCATAGTATGATTTACGATACTTAGTATTATTGGTTGATACTAATTAAAGTAGAATACTAAAGTTGTAGCATTATAAAAACTTTCCTTTCATGAATGTTTTGATGATTTAAAGTTTCACCTTCTCTTTTTATAGCCAGTTCTGATATGAACAGAAAAATCAACAACAGGGGAACAGGGCTATGTGTGGATTACAGTTTTCTCTGCCTTGCCTACGACTTTTCTTCTTGTTATGTGTTTTCTTGTACTGTTATTCCATAGATACTTGGATGCTCGTCTGTTTGCCAGCTCTGCACTGGGAGACAAATTAACTGCTGTAACTTAGGCCTTTTAAGCATTCCTAAGAATTTTCCTGAGGGTACAGTTTTTCTGTATCTGATTGGAAATAATATATCTCATATAAATGAAAGTGAATTCATAAGACTTCATTCTCTTATAGCATTGTATTTGGATGATTCTAGCAGTGTGTATATATATCCAAAAGCTTTTGTTGAATTGAGGCATCTGTATTTCCTGTATCTAAATAATAATTTTTAAAACGCTTAGATCCTGGAATATTTAAGGTACTTTCAGATCTTCATAATTTATATTTACAGTCTAATCAAGTATCTTTTGTTCCAAGAGGAGTATTTAACAATCTAGTTTCAGTTCAGTACATAAATCTATAAAGAAATCACCTTACTGTTGTCGGGGGTGGTACCTTTGAGGGTATGGTTGTTCTTCAGATACCAGATACTTGATTTATCAAACAATAGAATTTTGAGAATATCATACTCAGGCTTTCAACATCTTGGAAACCTTGTTTGTTTATATCTAGAAGGTAATAATTTAACAAAAATACCATCAAATTCTTTTGAAGTACTTAAGAGTCTTAAAACACTCTTTGTCTCATAACTATATTAAAGCAATACAGCCCTTTGCATTTAAAGGACTTGTCAACTTGGAGTATCTCTTGCTGAAAAATTCAGGAATTAAAAATGTTACTAAGGATGGGTTTAGTGGAATTAATAATCTGAAACATTTAGTCTTAAGTCATAAAGTTTTAGAAAATTTAAATTCTGACACATTTAGTTTGTTAAATAATTTATCTTAAGTTAGACAGAAACAGAATAATCAGCATTGATAATGATACATTTGAAAACATGGGAGGGTCTTTGAAGATCCTTAATCTGTCATTTAATAATCTTACAGACTTACATCCAGGGGTTCTTAAGCCATTGTCTTCATTGATTCATCTTCAGGCAAATTCTAATCCATGGGAGTGTAACTGCAGACTTTTGGGCCTTGAAGACTGGCTAGCATCTTCAGCCATTACTTTAATCATCTATTGCCAAATCCCCCATCCATGCGTGGCAGAGCATTACATTATATTAAGAGGACTGATATTAGAAATTGTGTTACACCTTCAACAAATGTATCCAAAGCTTGGGCTGTTGTATTCTTCTACATATGTATTCTACATATTCATCACAAGACTACTGCCCTAATGATGCCTGGCCTAAAGTAACATGAACGGGAAACATTTGGAACATATTGAGACTGAGAGTGTTACTTTCTGGGAACGAATTCGTACTTCACCTGCCAATAGATTTTTTCGAGAGAATACTTTTGGTAATCCATTAGAGACTACTGCAGTGTTACCTGTGCAAATACAATTTACTTCTTCTGTTAACTTGAACTTGGAAAAGAACAGTGCTCTACCGATTGATGCCTCATCAGTGTCTGGGAAAACATCTCTGCTTTGTCCACAAGAAGTTGAGAAATTGAACGAGGCTTTTGACATTTTGCTAGCCTTTTTCATCTTAGCTTGTGTTTTAATAATTTTTTTGATCTATAAAGTTGTTCGATTTAAACAAAAGCTAAAGATACCAGGAAATGCAGGGGAAAATAGACTTGAATATTACAGTTTTTATCAGTCAGGAAGGTATAATGTAACTGCCTCAATTTTTAACACCTCTCCAATTTCTCTAGAAAGTCCTGGTTTGGAGCAGATTCAACTTCATAAAAAAATTGTTCCTGAAAGTGAGGCACAGGTCATTCTTTTTGAACATTCTGCTTTATAACTCACCTGAATATTGGCTTTAAGAAACTTCAGTGCCCTGAACATAAATAAAACTGAAACCTGCTTATAGAATTATACACTTTATTTGGAAATATAATGAATTACATGATCTTAGCATTATTAAAATACCTTTTTAATATTACTCATGTGTGAAGAGTGTGTTCATTTAGCAAATATTTTCGTTGGTAGATACCATTTTAAGTAATAATAGTCAACGTTTCTGTGTATCAAGCACTGTGCTAAATACTTCATATAAAACATGTAATCCATAAATAGTCTGGTAAGATAGTACTCTCTGCATTTACAGGCAAAGAAACCTAGACAGAAAGAATTTATGTAACTGTTCCCAAATCTCATTGCTTGTGATACTTTTTCTGACTAGAGTTCATGCTTTTATTTCAGTCTAGGTTGCCACCTAGGTCATAGGAGTATAATTTTGAACAATGGACATGTTCCTATTCTAGACAGAGTTCACAAAATCTAGGGGAAGAGGCACATGGTCCCTGCATGGTATGGCAAGTAGTATACTTGGAGGTGGTTATTGGGTGTAACACATGGAGATGAGAGATGGCTTTATGAAAAAAGTGACATCAAAATTGAATCATGAAGGATACATAGAAATTAGCTTAGCCAAGAGAGCCGAGTAACACCATGTCAGAAGAGTTCTTTAAGAAGAGAAAGAATGCTCCTTTCAGGAATTAAAAGTCAGTACAGCTGGAGTTATGAGTGGTAGAATGAGATTTGAAGTTGAAGAGAGATTTGTAATGGTGATAGCCATTGTAATTTCATGCCTTGTCCTCAGGGCAGCAGGGAGCCATTGACAGATTTTAAGCATTGAGTGACATGATCAGATTTACCCTTTAGAACAGCAGTTTGTGTGTCCCCACCACTTTGGACTGTATTAAAGGTTTGCGGCATTAGGAAGGTTGAGAACCACTGCTTTAGAAAGTTCACTCTTTCTGATAAGAATAACGGACTGGAGGCAAGATTAGCCAGTTAGGAATCTGAATCACTGGGGAAAGATGCTAGAGGCCAGCTAGGACAATGACAGAAGGAGTGAATGGATCAAGAGCTACTACGGAAGTGAAATGAGCAGGTGAGGGGGAAGTCAAAAAGGCAGTTTTGTACCACAGTGACTGAGCTTAGGAACAAAAAGAGTGGCGTTAGGAGAGAGGCAAAATAACGAGTTCAGTTTTAGATAGATTGAATTAGAGGTTCATATTAGATTTCCAAATGGAAATACATAGGAAGCAGAAATTCAGGAGAGAAATCTATAGTCAAGTAATTCTTAGCCATTCATCCATCCAGAATACTGAAGAATATTACGCACTCTTTACAGTAACAGTAACCACTTGGCCATTGTTTTGTGAGACAGGTAAGTACAGAAGAATAAGAACTTATAGAAAATGAAAGAGCCCCCAGGAGGTGTTTGTACCCTCAACTGAGAATCTTTACTATAGATAGGTGGCAATTGAAGTCTTGGAAGTAATTGTAATGTTTTTCTCTATTAGCATAAATTTATGCTTGTGGAGCACTCTGCAAACTATAAGGAATTAGAGTAAATGACATGCTGGTTGTCCCATTAATAGTGACCTGGCCATGCACAATAGCTTGTGCTTACTGTCCCAGCTACTTGAGAAGCTGAGGTGTGATGATTGCTTCTGCCCAGGAGTCGAAGACCAGCTTGGACAACATAACAAAACCATGCCTCTTAAACACACATGCGCACATGCAAACACACAATTTTTTTTTTTTTTTTTTTTTTGTTAATTTAAGCTAGGTGAAGTTGTGGCATATGCTTATTGTCCTAGCTACTCAGGATACTGAGGCAGGAGGATCCCTTGAGCCAGGTGGTCTAGCCTGTGGTAAGCTATGATTGTACCCCCTGTCTTTTAAAAATAAAGTGACCCAAACCACAAATATGTATTTAAAATTTTCTCTTCAGCATTGTATCTTTCATGTTTATATCTGTCCTCCTCTTTCCCCAAATATGTATTTTTTATTATTAAAAAATATCCATTTGAAATTAGCCTGAAACAATGAGTGTTTAAATCAACTAATAATTATCAAGTTTACATTCTAAAATGAAAATAATAAGTAGATGCTATGTAAATTATACCTAAAAACAGTGGTTCTTAAACTCAGAATCACTTGGAAGTCATTATAACACAGTTTGCTACCCTCCCCTTTACAGTTCCTTTTTTTAATGTAAAAAAAGTATTGGTAGGGCGGCGCCTGTGGCTCAGTGAGTAGGGCACCGGCCCCATATACCCAGGCCGGTTGATTTGAACCCAGCCCCAGCCAAACTGTAACAAAAAAATAACCAGGCATTGTGGCAGGCACCTTTAGTCCCAGGTACTTAGGAGGCTGAGGCAAGAGAATCACCTAAGCCTAAGAACTGGAGGTTGCTGTGAACTGTGACGCCATGGCACTCTACCTAGGGTGACAGAGTAACACTCTGCCTCTTTAAAAAAAAAAAAAAAAGGATTGATATATAATACTTGTATACATTTATGTGGGTGCATGTGGATATTCGAGGTTATGCATTACCTCATGTGTTTAACATTTTTATGTGTTTGGAACATTTCAAGTCCTGCCCTCTAGCTGTTTTTGAAATATACCATACATTATTAATTATAGCCACCCTATTCTGTCAAAAATTTGAACTTACTTCTTTTAGGGAACTGTATGTTTCTACCATCACCAATCTCTCTTCCTCCTCCCTCCCTCTGTTCATCCGCTGCCCTGTCCTACCACATACCCTTCCCATCCTTTTCTATTATTATTCTATGCCTCCATGAGATCAACTCTTAACTCCCATGTAAGTATGAAGTTCAATATTTATCTTTCTGGGTCTGGCTTATTTCAGGTAACGTAATATCTCTTAGTTCCATCTGTGTTCCTGCAGATGACATGATGCCATTCTTTTTTACAGCTGAACAGTATTTCACTGTGTATGTATACACCACATTTGCAGATCAGTTCCACATCTTGGCTATTGTGAATAGTGCTGTAGTAAAAATAGACATGCAGGTGTCCCTTCAATCGACTAGTTTCTTTTTTCTCTCTTTTTTTTTTTGAGACAAAGTCTCAAGTTGTTGCCCTGGTAGAGTGTCCTGGCATCACAGCTCAAAGAAACCTCAAGCCTTGGGCTTAAGCGATTCTCTTGCCTCAGCCTCCTGAATAGGTGGGACTACAGGCGTCCACCACAACACCTGGCTATTTTTTGTTGCAGTTGTCATTGTTTAGCTGCCCAGGGCCAGGCTCAAACCCACCAGCTTTGTGGGTGTACGTGGCTGGTGCCATAACCACTTGTGCTACGGGCACCAAGCCAATCAACTAGTTCTTTTCCTTTAGATAAATGCCTACTAGTTGAATTGCTGGATTTTAAGGTATTTCTGTCTTTAGTTTTTTGAGAAATCTCCACAGTTCTCCATACACCCTGTCCTAATTTACACTCCCACCAATTATGTGTAAGAGTTCCCTTTTTGTCTTTAGTAACTGGGGTGAGGTGATATCTCATTGTGGTTTTGATTTGCATTTCCCTGGGCACTTTTTCATATACTTGCTGGCTCTTTATATGAATAGCCTCAGTATTAGTCTCTTGTTGGTTGAATAGTTTGCAGATATTTGTACCATTCTGTAGGTTGTCTCTTCCCTTTATTTCCTTTGCTGTGCAGAAGCTTTTTAGATTTAGTCCCATTTGTCTATTTTTGTTTTTATTGTCTGTACTTCTGAAGTTTAACCATAAAATCTTTGCTTTGAACAACAGCCTGATGTTTTCCCTCTGTTTTCTTTTAGTAATTTTTTAGTTTTAGGTCTTCTGTTTAAATCTTTAATCCATCTTGAGTTGATTTTTGTATGTGGTGAGCAGGGTGTAGTTGCATATTTCTGCACCTGATATTCATTACAGGGTTCTTGATTCATTAGATCTGGTGTAGGGCCTGTGAGTTTTCAATTTAACAAGTTTGCTGATGCTGCAAACATGTTGATAATCGCTATGTTAACATATTTTAGAGAAAAATAAAAAAGAGCTGAGGTGTGGTTTTGAAATGTATTAGAAATTTCAAAGTGAAATTAAAGCCTCACCACCCCAAAGAGTTTTCAAACAATGTTCAGCTTTACTCTGACTACTTTAAAGCTTTGCTCTGGCTTATAATTTTAGCCGAAAGCATGACTATGTTTTAAAGAAATCTGTTTTTCTTAAGTAATTTGTTTTGTTATCGAAGAGTGACTTTTTTCCACCTTGAAAGACATTCTTAATAATATATTTCTTTGTTGTGTTTCCAGCTCTTACCCCTCCAATTAAGTCTTTTCTTTAATTAACTAAAAGAACATTTTCATTAGGGAATAAATTCAAACAATGCAGAAATATATAGTCAGTTGAAACGCCCCTTGCTCACCACCCAAATCATATTCCTTTAAAGATATTCAGGAGCAATGTAGCTGGTTGTTCGAAGTTCAGAAAAATCTACATAACAAAGTACTTTGTTTTAAAAACAAAATTCCTAAATTTAAGAAAGGTAATTCAGAAAATTTGACAATTTTTTTATTTATTTGTTGCTCTCTGGTTTTTTAGAAGACAAGAGTCTCACTTTATAGCCCAAGCTAATCGTGAAATGATTCTGCCGACTCGGCTTCCCAAGTAGTTTCAAGTAGTTAAGACTGTTGGCACCAGCTACTATGATTAGCTACATTTTTGAAAAATTTTGAATTTTAGAGATAGGGTCTTGCTCTGTTGCCCAGTCTAGTTTCCAACTCCTGACCTCAAGAAATCTTACCATCTTAGCCTCCCATGTAGCTGGGGACTACAGGGATGAGCCATGGTGCCTGACTGAATTTTAACTTCTAATTGATTTAGACTCAACTAAGAAACTTTATTTTTGTTGCTTTCAGTGTCTATATGGAGCTATCATTGTACACAGTGGTATTCATTGAGTGCTTATTTCAGTCTATGTCAGCAGATCCTCCCTTTAAAAATGGTATCAAGACTTTCTCCCTTGTCTCCTAGTAGTGGCTAGAACCATAGTTGACATCCTGGGATACTGTGTTGCCAAACTGAGCCCATCTGCTGCTTGTACCTTAGACATCTGAGGGCACTGTTGTGCCCCACCATGACGCTGACCTCCAGTGGCCTTTTCTGCCCACCTTGAAGGGCTCACATCAGTCATGGTGAAAGCTGATGGCTCCAGAAGCTTCTTGGAGGGGTACGAAGGAGACCTTGGAAAGGGATAAGATGCCCAGATGGGTGGAAGCTCTCTTGGGAGCTGAATGCTTGGGGTGCTGCTTGGAGAGGGCTGATGTTAAGAAAGGGAAGAGAGAGATTGAGGGGATGAAAAATGAAGAAAGAGATGAGAAATTCTGGAACCCAGGAAAGTTTGACAAGGGGAGGAGCAAGATGAGAGGAGAAAAGTCAGACCCTGGGAGGGATGGAATAAAGACAGTAAGGGATTGGAAAGAGGAAGAAGGGAGAGATACTGATTGAGAAAAAGGAAAATAAAAAGAAAGGAGGAAAAAGTTAGAAAAGGAAAGCAAAGAGCTTTACCTTTTTTTTTGCCTTGTTTTTCTTGGTTGAGATGGAGTCTCACCCTCTGCCCTAGCAGAGTGCAGTGGCATCATCATAGCTCACTGCAACCTCAGACTGTGGGCATCCTACTGCCTCAGCCTCGCTGGGATTATAGGTACTCGCTATGGTGCCCAACTGGGTTTTTTGGTTTTTTGTTGAGTCGGGGGTGGGGGGGTCTCGCTTTGGCTCAGACAAGTCTCTAATTCCCGTGCTTAGGCAGTCCTCCCACCTCAACCCCCACAGTGCTGAGATTACAGGTGTGAGTCACCGCTCCCTGTAGCTTTTAACGTTTGTCTATAAACAGCACCTATAGGTGTTCAAATGAGATGTTCTATGATGTAAATGATACCTATAGGCATTGTTCATTTTGCAAATAAAAACTTGACACAGTTTACTGTCATGTTACCTGACTTGTGCGTCTAAGCATCAGACGTTCTTTTTTTTTTTTTTTTTTTTTTGAGACAGAGTCTCACTGTGTTGCCCTTGGTAGAGTACCATGGTGTCAAAGCTCACAGCAACCTCAAACTCTTCGGCTTAAGCAATTCTCTTGCCTCAGTCTCCCAAGTAGCTGGGATTACAGGCGCCCACCACAACACCAGCTATTTTTTTTCTATCGTAGTTGTCCTTTAGCTGGCCCAGGCCAGACTCAAACTGCCAAGTTCAGTGTATTTGGCTGGCGCCCTACTCACTGAGCTACAGGCACTGCCAACATCAGATGTCCTTAATATTTTTCACAGTTGTGCCTGAAATAACTAAAATCAACTTTGGTGAATTATTTTTATTAATATGAAACCAAAGAGTGCCCAGTAGCATGCTGTTTATCCTGACGATTGTTGCGGTCACTGCAGGCCTCAATTGGCATGTTTTATCCTGAGCACTCTAAAGTAAAAAGGTTAAGAGAGGAATGAAAAGGATATTGGAGATGGGGATTAAAACATTGTATTAGGACTCAGAAATCATGAGGTGAGAACCAACTAGGAGGGTAGAGGGAAAAGTTGGGAAGAGAAGAGAGACAAGTTTAGGAAAACAGTATAAGAAAGATAAACAAGGATAGTGGCTGTAAAGAGCTATGGCTATCATCGTAAAGATTATAAAAACTGCAATAAATTATTGATTCCCTGTTTAAAAAAGCCATGTGGTGGTACAAGCCTGTAGTCTTGTCTGATAGGGAGGCTGAGGCAGGAGTATCATGTGAGCCCAGGAGTTTGAAGATACAGTCCACTCTGAGCACACCTTTGTACCCCAGCCTGGGTGACAGAAGGAGACCTTGTCTGGAAAAAAATAAGATAGCCAGATCACATTTCACTGTTGTTTGATATTTGCCCAACAGTATAAAAAATGATGTAAGGTATAATTGTGAGTAATTTTTTGCTGCAATTTCTCTATTTTCAGCAGCCTTATCTTAAAGCAGCTAAGTTAAAACCAAATAATATTCAAAATTAATATAGCAAAGAAACTCCCCCTTCTTAAATTTTCTATATTTCTCTATTATTTATTATAAATTCCTATTTCTACTGTTTATTAAAAGTTCTTAGAGAACTCAAAAAAAGGCTCTAATTTGGAACAATTGTGTTTCAGAGGGAGAGAATCTACTTTTTTCCACTGAGTATTTTAAGTGGTGGTTAACTTTCAAGGCTTAACAAGTCTTTTCCTCCAAATAACAAATGACAAGCATTAGAACTCAATACCATTTACGTACAACACCATAAATTAAAATGGCATAACTCTTTTAAAACACATTTATAATTCCAGTGTGGATGTTTAAAATCATATCCATCACTTCTGAGATGGATTAGCTGGGAACTCACCCCGCCCCCCTTCTTATCTGCAGAGTAGAGACATTGGTGGTGAGGGCTTCAGTGGTAATGGGACAGAGACCTGAACAAACATGCGCAGGAATAGAAGAAGGTCACAGATGATGGAGGGAAATACTGATAAAGAAGACTCAGGAGTCTCAGGGTCTCCTGGAAGTGAGGGATTGCCAGTGTTTTTATAGCTAGAGGCTAAGTGGTAGGACAAGGTAAGGATGGACATTGTGGGAGAGTGAGGAAATTGTGCAAAACTTAGATGTAATGGAGAAAGAGGATCTGTGGATACATCTTCTTTGTTCTCCCTCAACTTTTTACTTTTAGTAGAGTTCTGGACTCTAATACATGAAGTTCCAGGGTTACTTTGTTGATCCACTCTGCCTCATGGCAGTTCTGTCTTTTGGTCAGTAACTATTGAATAGATTTTTATTCTTTTATTTTCTGTTACTCTGTGTATTTTGTTTTTAGGAATCCTCCCAGTAGTATAGAATTTTAGCAGACCCCCACCTACACCAGTGTTAATTCATGACAAATATTTGCCCCATAAACATTTTTTGAAAACTACTGATGTACATAAATCACATACAGAAGTAGACACACCTGTGTACCGACGGCTCTGGTAAAGAAGTAGGACATTCAGACATAACATGGACATTTGTTAACCGTAGGAATTATGTAATACCTAAGAAAGCTTTGAAGCGAAGGAGGACCAACATGTCATTAGGACATTTTTATTCAATTATCTTACCCTCACAGCAACAAATAATAGTAGTCTCCCATATTTCTTTTTAGGTGGTACAAAAAGGAGGGAGAAAGCCTAGACACCCTTTCATAGGGTTCTGTAAAACAACTTTATTGCTGGGCCTTCCTACAAAGTTGGACTCATGTACATTTCCCCATGTCCTATTTGGACATTGTTCTTATTATAAGGATCCAATGCCTCTGCTGTTCTGAACTATGGGCTAGAAAAGTGGATATTTGGACTTAATAATATGTGCTCCTTTGCCTAAGAGGAAGGAGAGCATGGGGTATAGGAAATGAAACAGAAGGCTGTTCTGTTTACCATTAGGCTCTGTTGATAACTCACCTCCCACTGAATAACATTTTTTTCCCCAAAAAAGACTCATTTCATTTCTTACTAAAATTTGCATCTGTGTTTTCTGTTACTGGACTTATCTATGAGCCCTTTTCAGTTAGTGGAGAGGGGTATGAATCAGTTTTCTCCAATTGTTTATTATCTGGTAGCTTAATATTTTCATAGTTATGGAAACAATAGTAATGAGGTGTTAGGCCCATTTTTTTTTTTTTTTTTACACTGTGCTGCCTCAAGCATAGTATTAAAAAAAGTTCCTTCTCCCGGTATCACAAGTCATCACTGTGCTGACTCATGTGGTAGGCTTGTATGGCTGTGCACTTCTAATGTGGGAAGCCTGGTAAATTAAGAGAACTATCTTGGGGAAAGCGCATGAGAGAAAGGAATGTAGATCAGCTGCTGACCCAGGTGTGCCTTGTTTCGTTGCTTCTGACTCTGTTAAGGCATCATGCTATAATAGAGGACACTATTTTAGCAGGAAGTAGTTTTCTTACCTTGAATAATGTGGAGTCTTTCTCTCTTTTGTGTCCATTTCTTCCCAAGTTGGTTGAGTTTCTAATACTCGTGCATAAACCCTAACCTGTCCTTAGCTTGGATCTTTGGCTTTGGACAACCTTATTGCTTTCTGCTAGACACCTTCTGTGATAGTCCTTTTTCTAGCCTTAATACATAAGTTTACATTTTTTTGGTTATGTTTTTGTTTGAAGAACAGGTTTTTATGTTCTAGTGCAGTTTCCTCATCCTTTCTAAACCCCCTTAACCACAGATACTTGCTTCTCATCTGTGAAAGCCTCCTTAAACACCATGTTCTAGAATCAGGACCATACCCACGTGTGGTTTTACTGTAATTGTAAATGCTACTAACCAGGTAAATTCAGGCAGTAAACTTCCTAGTGGGTGGGAAAGTTCCATGAAAGCCCTGGACTAGTGTTTCTCAAAGAGAGCTATAAAGTTGGAGAGCAGTGAAGTTAGATGAGGTCAGAGTTAGTTCACAGAGCGCTAAGTAAACTACCATCAGGGGTTTGGATTTCTAAGTGCAATGGAAAGTTATTGAAAGGTGTAAACTTTTGCTGTAAGGCAAAGAAAAGATCAGATTATGCAAAGCTGTATTCTAGCTCTCTAAAGAATTGATCAGAGAAAGTCAAGAGTGTAAGGTTCCCCATTTGGGAAGTTAAGCAGTAGTTCAAACTAGGACAGAATTGGCCTCGAGTACAGTGTTAATAGTGGAAATACAGAGAAATAGAAGCAAACATTTCAAAGGTAAGACAGTGAATGAGAAGAAAGGTAAAATTTGAATCCCAGGTTTCTGGCTTGTATCACTGGATCAGTAGAGATTTTTTTACTCAGATAAGGAAAATCAGACAACTTGTTAATTATTTCTATTGTGTTGTTGATTTTCTTGTTTTTGTTGGAAAGGCCCTTATGAGTTTGATGTTGGATATCTTAAGTTTGAGATGCTTGTGGAGTGCCAAGAGTGGATGAGAAGGATGCTGATGTACATAGGGTTTGGGAGCTCAAAAAAGGTCACTGATTATGCTGGCCGTATGTAAGAATTCTAGAGTGAGTCTTGACAAGGCACATCTAAATGTAAGCTGATCATCTGTTTTTCCTATAAGAAAACTACATAAAAGTTTTTTGACCAGTTTGAATACATTTTACTTTTAAAGCTATAACAAAATAGCTAAATGTTTATATGAAGTTGTTTAATTACACATACATATTTTTAAATAATGTAAAATATTGCTTTAGAGAGATTATTTTGCTTTTACGTTGTGATATAGTTTTCTTCAAATGTATCTTATAAATCTTTGACATCAGTATCTTCATCATTACTCAAATCCATTTCTGATCCTGAAACATTTTCCCAGGGCACATTGTCTTGGTTTTAGTTTAAACCATGTGACATACAAGACTTCCCTGGGAATTTAATCCCAGACTACTAGTACCTTTTTTTTTTTTCTTTTTTCAGAGACAGAGTCTCACTTTATTGCCCTTGGTAGAGTGCGGTGGTATCATAGCTCACAGCAACCTCCAACTCCTGGGCTTAGGCGATTCTCCTGCCTCAGCCTCCCGAGTAGCTGGGACTACGGCACCCGCCACAATTCCCCTCTATTTTTTGTTGCCGTTTGGCCAGGGCTGGGTTCAAACCCGCAACCCTCGGTATATGGGGCCAGCGCCCTAGTCACTGAGCCACAGGCGCTGCCCTACTAGTACCTTATTTTACAATTTTAATAACATGAGCACAGTTGTCTTTTTTAAATCTGTTCTGAAGATATATCTTCATGATTACCTTGTGATTATATATTGTATAGCTTTGTTTTCTACAATTTCTAACATTTACAATGGTGATGTCATATCTTTAGCCCTGTAATTACCAATTTCCGTTAAATTCCTTTATGTCCTGTTTTGAAAAACAAGAACCAATTCTGTCCCATGACTTTTTTAACTATTCAAAACAAACATCAATTTTATGTTTTCAGCCTGATGTTTTCTGGTTTGGCCTCCCCCCCCCCCAAAAAAAAAAAAAACAATTCTTTACCAGTCATCAATCATCTCTTTCTGATGGAACTTTGAGCATTATTTCTTATATCTAGTCTTTTCTTAAAAATCATATAAGAAACAGTTTCTTCTCATCTAATTATATATAGATTGTTTTAGTTGTTTCTTACACTTAAAGATTGTGGCTTTGGTGTGCACTTAAAAAAATGACTGTGTGTGTGTGTGCACTCAAAAAAGAAAAAAGCAGGTAATCAGAATCATTGAGTACAAAAAAAATTAAAACTTTCTTTTAAGATAGTAAATTTCCATTGTGAGTGTTTAGCCTATTTCCTTGCCAGTATTTGTCAGGGGAACTAGATTTATTAATATACTTTCCATGAACATGCAGGGAATTACTGTGTAGAAGGGATATTTCCTTTTTTGGGGGGTGGGGAGGCAGAGTTTCATTTTGTTGCCCCTGGTAGAGTGCTGTGGTATCATAGCTCATAGCAACCTCAGACTCTTGGACACAAGTGATTCTCTTGACTACAGGCGTGGATGTTTCCATTTAAATGGCAAAAGTATCTATAATCTCCATCCTAGAAAAAAGAGAGGGAGAAGAAACTATTTTAGTATAAGTGTCGCCACTTTTATAGTCTCTGCTGGTATAAAAATTCTGGAATAAGATTGATAAATCAGGGCTTTCTTTCATCCTTTGTCTCTTTCTTTCAATAAAATGCCATTCTTTGTTTATTTCTGTTAAATAATATAAGCAGATAAGGATAGTAAGTGAATTTAATTTGGTTTTGACTTTTAGTGCCAAAAAATATGTTTCTTTTCTAAAGTACCCTTAGTTGACTTAACTTCCTACATTTAAGATACAGTAATGCAGGAGAGCCTTCAGATATTTACTAGGTATGATATGTAAATAATATAATTATGGTCTGGTTAGGTCATAGGAAATTCAATGATTATTAAAGTTCTGATTCATTTCTTTTTGGGGGACTGGTATTATAAAAAAGTATTAACACCATATATTTTATCTTATAAAAGTGTTCTGAAAAGTTAATTTGATTGTGTCTCTGTTTGTCTGCCTATTTTCCTCCTAGGACCAGGATGATAAAAATATGATATAAATATGTGAAGCCATCACTTACAGAGAAATAATTTAAGGCACATAATTTATGGTGGCAAGGAAGTTATCTAAAATGTTAGAATTTGAAATTGTCACTAAAAGAATACTAGTAAAAATTAGCCAAAAAGAAGGAAACCAGAGGCCTGTTAACATTCTGTTTAATATTTATAATTTAGGCTAACTGAATATTAAAATATTTCATAGACACATGCCTTTGAGGATGGAAAATTTTATCTTCATGAGGGCATTTAGTTTTCTGAGCATCTCTGGTTTGAGTTCACAATGATATAAGAAAAATAATTTTAAGCCAGCATAATTTCAAAATTGAGTGAATGAATACAAGAAAGGTAGAACAATTTGTTTTTCCTTTCTACATGGTTTTTTTTTTTTTTTTCATTTCAAAATATCAAGGGGGTAAAAAACGTTTTTGTTACATAGATACACTGTATAAAGTCAGGGATGTGAGTGTGCCGGTCAGGTATTCATTGTACTCAGTGGATAAGGTTTTGTCCCGTCAGTGCCCTCCCCATTTCTTAGCTTCCAGTGCATTTACGTCTGTTTGTGCCCATGTGTACCCATTGTTTAGCTCCCACTTAGAAGCGAGAACATAGTTTTAAAGCAAGGAAAGATCGCTCTGCCTTATGTCTGTAGATTATATGATCTAGATTTATATACTCAGAAAATGCCTTAGTAATCATACCTTTAGGAAATACCAATATAAGATTTAAGAACTATAGTTTTGTTCATATGCATTTGATTGGGAAAGAGAAGACAACTGAAAACTATATGAAAGCAGTTGAAATGATCAAATGTCTATTTGCTGAGTACAGTTTTTCATGGCCTCACTTGTTTGTTTAATGCTTGTATATAACTACAAACTTTGAAGAACAAAGTAAGCAAATTTTTAAAAGGCTTGTATTCTTAGTATAGCACATTTATATCTCATGTCTATGGGAATAATGTAATATATCAAAGAAGTATATAAAATAAGGAAAGTAAAAGTGTGAAAAATCTAAAGGAAGAAAATGTTTATATGACCAATACTTGTTTCTCTTTAGTTTGACTTTTATTCTCCTATTTTTACTTGCAATTTCAGAAATAGCTTTCCAACACAGCCACCTTCTGTTCTATTTTTTGGCTTATGTCTAGTGTAGAGTACTCGTTTGTAATACCTGTTACATACAACTCAGCTATTTATACTTAAAATTTCAAAAAGAGCTTGTAAAAATAAAATTCTAAAATGAATATAAGGGAGGTCAGTTCTCAGGCTTTTGGGATCGTTAATTTCCTTGATTATTTATTGAGTGTTCACATTCTAAATGTTATCCTGTGTGACATTAAAACAATAAACATGACACATGGTTTGTTCTTCAAGTACATATAATTTTGAGGAGTACAGGCATGAAAAATTAAAGAACATTAGAAGAATAACATGAATGATGCCATAAAGTTGCATGCCAAAATGAGTTGTGTGAAGGTTTAATGCTACTGCACATTCGAAGAACAGAATGCTCAATCATATGAGTTAGAGAATGGTCAGGGAAGACTTCACGAGGGAAGTCTGAATTAAGGTGAATAGAAAAAGAGGGAGAACATTTGTGAGGAGCAGGAAGGGAGTAAATAGATATATTGGAGTTGAGGAACTATTACGTGTATACACAGAAGGTAGTGACTTAACTGCCAATGAAAGAAGAGTAATGTGCTGTAATAGACCTGGGGAACCTTTTCATTTGAAAGGCCACAGTAACAGCTGTAATCAAATAAGGCTGCAGTCAAGAAACTTCAACTAGATAAACTTAAAAAGTGTGTATTATTTTGAAAGAATCTTACAACTGTCAATTTAATGATTTCAAAAGATGAAAACTATTTGGTAATGTTAATCTTTTAATGACTTTGCTTTGTCTGCCTTTTGTCGGAAAGCATTTGAATGTTTAGTTGCAACATGGAGATCTGCAGTTTCAGTTGATCTCTAGGATCAGTCATTTGTAACCCTAAGACCGTCTTGATCGGGCTTAGGTAGGAGAATGTAGACTCACAACAATGAGTTGTTTGGTATAAGCATTTTGCAGTTTTCCATGTTTCATTTGGATCTTTCTTAGCATCAGACAATGACTTTAAAATGTCATCTACTGAGAGCTAATTCAATTCCATCTGTAGTTCTTAAGGTGCCTTGGTGATACCAGTGAGTTGGGGCTGAAATGCTGATTTGAGTGTGATGTCATGATTCTCAAAGTCAGTGAAACTTCCATTATATTCTCCAATTAATATGTCAATAACAGCAGTGTATTCTTCCAGTGATTTGGCTATATCATCTTGTTTACCAGTGACCTTCACTAACTTAGAAAAATGTTTATCTGAAAATTTGTTTAGAAGAAGAGTTTTGAAAAAGATTATTTTTTCAAAATGCTTAGATTTTTTTGCCATACGCTTAGTTTTATCTTCCAAAGGAATGTTCATGTCATTTAGATTTGGCATGGTACACACAGAAAGGTGCACCATCTATACATTCACTCACTCATGTTACCATATTCTATTCAACTTCATGGCATCTATCTTGAAAGTTGTTGAAGGTACTGTTTTCCTTGTTCTATTCACAAGAGTGCCCAAGTGAGTAATTCTTTTAGCAAAGAAAATCTTTTTTTAACACAAGTGAAGTATAAAACCTGCGTGAGTCAGTAGTATTAGCTGATTCCAAAGCAATTGAATAATACATACTTTCCTTTTGAAGTATCACATAAAGTTCTGTTAACTTGAAGGCTAATTCATGCTGCCAGTCATGCTGTGGTTCTCCTTGAAGGAGGTAGTTATTTGTACTTTGCCATGTTATCAGGGTCTAAGCATCTTACAACTTCAACAATGCATTCTTTTACAGTTTCTACAATACTGAATGGCTTCCCTTTTTTCCTGAGTATAGGAGCTAATTTATAAGTTGCCACAGTGGCATTATTTCCAGATCTTATTGCTGCTTGAAAGAATTGTCTTTGCTTTTCATCTTTTAATTTTTGCAATTCAATCTTTCATGCCTCTCCCTCTAATTTAAAACATTTTTGGTTCTTATGAATGTTATAATGCTGATGAGCATTGAGTTTCTTTAATGTTGATATTGCAGTATGATAAAACAAGCAAGTCATCTTTAGCAGAAGCAAGATAATATTATGATCCCAATCATCATTTTAAAAATCTTTTCTTCCTTCAGTGTTCTCTTGGTCTTCTTTACCAAAATGGGCTGTTAAGCAGACAGAATTTAAAAAATACTGTTGAGCCGTGCAACTACTATTCACAAATTCCACTTCAAACAGAAACACAGTGAACTATTGTCGAAACCTGATAAAGACTAGCGTTCTCAACTCCCTTAAATTCTCACCAACCAGCCACATGCAGTAGTGGTGCCAGTCAAGGGGAAGCCTGAGCTTAGCAGCCTTCAATTTAGCCCTTATGGCTTACTAAAGTTCTAATTGTGCCAGTCAGTCTGGGACTATTATTTTGTTGAAACTTATTTTGTTCTTTAGCATTTTAACTACATTCATTTTAAAAATAAAACAAAAATATAAAAGGTATGCAAAATGTAATAAAAGGTAGCCAGCCTGCCTGTAGTCCCAGCTACTTGGGAGACTGAGGCAAGAGGATCACATGAGTCTTAAGAGTTTGAAGTTCCTGTGCACTCTGATGATGCCCCGGCACTCTACCTAGGGCAATACAGTGAGACTGGGTCTCAAAACCCAAACCAAACCAAAAGGATTTGTTTTGTAAAATTTGGATTTAGTGAAAAGGCTGCACTTAAGGACCTAGAAAGACTTTACAGGCTTAAAGTCACAAGTTCCCCTCTCCTGTGCTGTAACTTGGAAAGGTGGGTATAGTAGAGTCTGCTGAGGTTCTTATAGCTCGTGCAAGTTTTTTAATTAAGGAGAAAGAATAAAATTTAAAGGACGGCGATAGGAAGCACCTATTTGCCTCCTTGAATCCTTTAGTAATAAGGAAGTGAATATAACCAGCAGGGTCCTGTTTAGCATTATAAAATGAAAACATGGTATAAAAATTGAGATTTCATTATTTAGGAGGAGCATCTGTTCTAATGGAATTAATGGAAGATGAGTTCACTTGAAGACTTCAAGGTCTTAAGTGAAGATAGAAAGAATCAAATCTCGAGGGGTCAGTGATAAGAATTAGAGAATAATAATTTGCTAGTATCTGACAGCACCTGAAGCTCAAAGGAGTAGGGCGCTGGCCCCATATGTTGGAGGTGGCGGGTTCAAACCTAGCCACAGCCAAAAACTGCAAAAAAAAAAACAAAAACAAAGAAAAACCAAACTAATAATTTGCTAGTATCCAGGGGACAGGATACTCTGACTTTAGAAGAATGTCAGTTAAGAAGTAAGGCATACTTCCTAAGATTGAAAAAGGCATTTACCCAGTATATTATAACTTGATTAAAAATTTAAAAAGAATATCTGATTTTGTTGCTTAAATTCTTTATTCTTCATAGGATTCATAATGGGCTGTAGATCTTATAGCATAACATTTCTTAACTATATCCTTTGAACTGGAGAACAAATAACATTTGTATGTACAGCACACTTTCCTATGTGCATTCAATGTTATGTGCATTAAACTTCAGGCTGCCTTGATCTTCTGAGTTCCTGAGGTAGCCATCTTTCTTTATCCTCAGGGCCTATCAAGGTGCCAGATACATTTATTTTCTGGGCTCTCATAAGGAATCAACTTAACCACAGTGACCATCTATTCACCAAGTGATGATTGTGCCAGTCAATCTGGGACTATTAGCCTGAGAAACACATCTGGCCATTTATTCTGATAATTTCCTTTGTCAATTAACTGGTATCCTGATATTGTATGTGAAATATATAATTTATTTTTATTTACTTGTACACATAGTGAACCAATCTTTTGGACTCTATTCATGGATTACACAAATATATTAGGTTTTGCTTGGAATAATCAGTAATCAGTTTATCTTTTTAAAAATTTTCTAAAGCTCCTAAGTGTTGGATTTTCTCCTGGATTGCTATATATAGAAGAGCATAGAGTTACCTCTTTCTCCTTAGAATGAATTGTTACTTCTTAGTCAGTTTGCAGCATTTTAGGGTTTAAGAACTGAATGAGATCTAAGATAACATGGTTTCCTCTGACTGCCTTTAGTTCTGCATTGTGAGTGACAACAGATTTGGATGAATGGGTGTGGGAGGACTGTTAAGAGATGTCACACTGAGAATAATTTTAAAGAAGTCCTACTCATGACTTCAGTGTAACGTTTAAAAGAAAAAAAAGTGGCTATTTTTACGGAGAAACACAGAAAATAACAGCTACTTCCTGGCTTGTATCTAAGATTACCTATAACCACAGAGCCTCTCCCCTTTCCTTTTTCATTCTTTTTCTAGGTTTATAGCTCTCTTTTGCATTGTTTCCATTTAAAGTATCTAATCACATCTTAAATCACTTAAGTCAGAAAGATGATATATTATTAAAAACAGGGTTGATTCTTAATTTATAAAGACTAGAGAGTGGTAAGTGAATAAAAAGTAAAGTGAAGGCTTAATCCTTACAACTTCATGTTATTGAAGGTTATAAGAAAAACACTATATAAAAGAAATCTTTTTAAAGACTTCTTTTTTTAAATGTTAGATTTACACGTTTGGGAGAATGGTTTTATAATCCTTACAATAGAAGAAAAATAATTTGTAATTTCTTAATGCTCATATTCTTCAAGCATTTATATTCTGTATGCTGGGATGTTCTAAAACTCTTCAATGAATGGTGATTGAAGTTTGTTATTTTGATGAGTGTTTTTTGAACTTGAGTGCTTTGAAGATGTGTATGTTTTTGTATTAGGTTTAATTTAAAAATTTTATAATCGCATTTCTGTGTAGATTTCTGTCCTTATATTTATGGATTTATGGGAAGAATCTTTTGATGGAATTTCTCATTTTACATTTTTAAATTGATACATAATAATTGTACATGGTTACAAGGAACATGTGAATTATGCTACAACAAAAAACATGGGTGTACACATATCTCTTCCATATGGAACATGTGAATAGTGCTACAATAAAAAACATGGGTGTACACATATCTCTTTCACATATTGATTTCCTTTCTTTTACTGGTATATGCCCACTAGTAGGATTGCTGGATCATATGATAATTACATGTCAATTTTGTGAGGAACTTTCATACTGTTGTCCTTAGTTGCTGTACTCATTTACATGTAATATATGCGTACAAAGTATAATGATAAAATTGGGGTAATTAGTATATTCATCACCTCTAACATATATCATTTCTTTGTGTTGGGAACATTTCAAATCTTCTATTTTGAAATGTATAATAAAGTAATTAACTGTAGTCACACCACGTGCAATCAATACTGGAACCTACTCCTTCCATCTAACTATTTTTGATCCTTATGTGTGTATCCTTTTGATCCCATTAACCAATCTCCCTTCGTTCTCTCCCTCCGCCACCTTTTCCCATGACTCTCCCAGCTTCTGCTAACTATCATTCTGCTCTGCCTCTGTGAGGTGAACTTTCCCCACCTTGCACCTCTGTCACACCCAGTCACTGGTAACCCTGCAGGGTGTGATCTAGTTCCCTCCAATGAGCAGATGCTCCAGGGGTTTCGCCTGCCTGAGTCACAGGGAGATCTGAGTCTCCTTAGCTAGTCTGCCACTCTCTGTCACTATTCGGCAGGGGGAGGGGAGGCCTGACAACCTCGGGTGCTTGATAGGAGCTGGGGCAATTCACTTAGTTCTAGCCCTGTCCCTGATTGATATTGTTGACAGAACAGAACAACTTTGCAGAATTTGTTTCTGTCCCAGCTTTTTCCCCCCTTTGTCTCAGCATTGATCCCCTGAGGGCCAGGTGCATCTGAAACTCAGTAAAGCAGTCCTCTGGGTCAGCCTTGCTCTGGGTGTCTGCTGTCTCTGCCTGTGTATTCTAATCCCTGTGCTCCTCCCAGGCTGGTTCCACCTTAGGCAAACCCTTTACTCTAGGAGCCTGTGCTCGTCCCAGATCTGTTCTGCCAGCGGCCGCCACCGGAGAAGCTACCCAGCCTCCCTGGGTTGCCCAGAGGGACTGGGAGAATTCCTTCAAAATATCCCCAGGGGTGTGAGCCCCACCGTCACTGTTCCCACAGCTGCCGGTGCCTTGGGGTACAGCTTCTCCCTCAGCTGATTATCTTCTCCTTACTCCGGAGCCGGAAAGTCAGCACAGATCAGCAACAGTCCATGCCCCATCTACACCCCTTGAGAAAATGCCCAAGAATGTGGGCTTCATGGAAACAGGCTTCCAGGCCTCGGGGTGAGAGTGGAGGGGAGTGCCAGGAGTTCAAAATTGCAGATAAATAGTATATACAGTTTTATGCCTGGCAAGAGAATGCCATGGCACTCTAGTAGGGGAAGAAGGTCCGGTTTTTAGAAGGTCTCTCCCGTGGGGTAAAATGGGAGGACATTTGAACTCTGCTTGCTTATTTGTATGGAGGTACGTATACTGCCAGCCGTTCTCATAGGGGAGGGGACGCCCTTCCATTTGGCGTTGGATTTGTTTGTATACCTTTTGTTTGTATCCTTGGGGTCTCGGGTCACCTCAGCAGAGTTGATGTGCGTTTTTTGACCTCTTTTGGTTCAGATCTGAACCATCGGCTCTCTTGCTAAATTTCTGTCCTTTAACTCTCTATCTGGATGGGAGTCTCTGTGGAAAGCCGGCTATAGACCCAGCTTTTAAGAGATATCTGTTCATATCTTTTGCCCAGTTTTGACAAACTGAGTTGTTTGGGGTTTTTTGCTATTAAGTTGTTTTAGTTTCTTACATATTTCATAATTTCTATTGGATGCTTAGTTTGCATATGTCTCCTCCCGTTCAGCAGATTGTCTCTTTGTTGTTTCTTTTGCTGTGTAGAAATATTTTAGCTATTTGTCTTATTGTTGATTATGTTGCCTGTGCTTTTTTTAAAGTCGTATCAAAAAAATCTTTGACCAGGCCAGTGTCCTAAAGCATTTCCCATTTTTTTTTCCTAGTAGTTTTATAGTTGTGAACTAAATGGTTGTCTATTTTAAATTGTACATGAACTTTATCGACAGCCTGTATAACTTTTCTTTCTTACTGATCCCAGAATATGGCTTAGGTATATCGCTTAACTCTTTTTCTTAAGTTTTCCTTTGTGGTCTATTTCCCCAGAATGTTTCTTCATGTCTCTTTGCCCAACAACCATTGATCAAATAAATTTTTTCTTTCCGAAGATTTACATGAATGGAGTCATACAATACGTAGTAGCCTTTTGAGACTTGTTTATTTCTCCTGGCATGTTTTTGAGATGTAGATATGTCATTGCATTTATATGTAGTTTATTCCTTTTTGTGGCTGAGTATTAATCCATTGAATAAGTGCTCCACAACCTATTGGTTTATTCAGCAATTCATGAAATTTCAGTTGTTTATCATTTGAGACTGTTACAAATAAAGCTACCATACATGTTCACATGCCGATTTTAGAATAATTATTTGGTCCTGCGTAAATACCAATAAGTGTGATTGTTTACTTCCCTGATGTATGCTAACTTTATGAAAACTGACAAATATAAATTCAAACTGACAAAATAACAAAGATAAATTCTTTTCCACAATGAATATGCCATTTTGTATTCTTACTAGCAACTTAGGAGAATTCCTGTTGTTTCTATCCTGGCTAGCCATTGGTGTTATAGGTCCTCTTAATTTTACATTTAATTAAAATCTTGTGATTTGGCCAGACACAGTGGCTCACCCCTGTAATCTTAGCACTCTGGGAGCCAAGGAGAGTGGATTGCCTGAGCTCAGGAGTTTGAGACCAGCCTGAGCAAGAGCAGGACCTCATCCCTAAAAATAGCAAGGCATTGTGGCAGGTGGCTATAGTCCCAGCTACCTGAGAAGCTGACACAAGAGGATCATTTGAGCCCAAGTGTTTGAGGTTGCTGTGAGCTATGACGCCACTGCTGAAGGTGACAAAGTGAGACTCTGTCAAAAGAAAAAAATTCATGCCCTTTGTGTATCTTCTTTGTAAAAAGTCTGTTGAAATTTTTGCCTTTTTAAAAAAAATATAGGTTCTCACTTTGCTGCCCAGGCCATACTGCAGTGGCTATTCACAGGAATGTTCAGAGGTCACTGTGGCCTTGAACTCCTGGGCTCAAGCAGTCCTCCCACCCCAATTTCCTAAGTTGCTGGAATACAAGTGTATGGCACACTGTGCCTAGTGTTTATTTTAAGTTGAGATTATTTTTCTTCTTCTTATGTTTTCAGAGTTTTAAAAAAGATGTATTCTAGATCTACATCCTTTATTAGATATTCCTTTTACAAATATTTTCAATAAAATATGATGTGTCTTTATTTTTCTTGGCAATATTTTTAAAAGAGCAGAGATTTGTAATTGTCAGCAGTTCTGTATCTTTGTAGTTATGAAATTAATATGAAATTTATTTTAAATCTGAGAATTTTAAAGTATCTTTTCTAAATCTACCCCTTTAGTTTTTAAATACACTAATAATCTAGTAAAAGAGAAGTTTTTAGTGTTATATGCAAAGGCAATACATTTGTTTGAAGAGATATGTTTGTTTTGTATTTTAAAATTGAACCTTCAAGAAGATATTTAGAATACAGAAAAGAAAAGAATTACCTGTTAAAATACTCCAGTTAACCTGTTTTGCTCTTTTTTATTTTAGTGTTATCCAAGATAAATTCTGTGGGATTATAAACATCTCAGTGGAGGGCCTGCATGATGTCATGACGGAAGACCCTGAAACAGGAACTTACAAAGAGTAGGTGGATCATTTAATCAAATTGGATTTGGCAGGGAGGATAATTAAATACATGCTGCATGAGTTTTGTTTATCATTATCACCATATAAACACAGTATGGAAATTTTGCAAGCTGTCTTCTGTACAGAAAAGTTTTTGTTATTTTGCTCATAATGTTTATTGTTTGATCTTGAGATCAGCTTCATTACGTTACAGTGATACATTGGATTGAGCTTCTTGATCTTATCATCCTTTTATGATTTAAGATCCCAGGCATATTTTAGCATATAAATTCCTTTCTTCAGATGTTTCAAGCATGTTCTTTTTTAAAACTTACAAAGTCCACTACCCTTTAGGTAAGCTATAGGTAAAGAGATGAATTATTTTGTATTTGCATGATTAAAGCACCACTAGTGCCTTTAAGATATTGAGGGAGGTTTCTCATGTTATAATAGATGATTCTGAAATAGAGTAGTTAAAATTATATTATTTGAATGAACAGTTAAAGTCATGTTACCAAGAATGCTAGCCAGGGGCAGCACTTGTGGCTTAGCGAGTAGGACACTGGGCCCATATACCGAGGGTGGCAGGTTTGAACCTGGCTAAA
This sequence comes from Arctocebus calabarensis, assembly GCA_963573935.1. Classification (NCBI taxonomy): domain Eukaryota; kingdom Metazoa; phylum Chordata; class Mammalia; order Primates; family Lorisidae; genus Arctocebus; species Arctocebus calabarensis. The sequence goes on along the minus strand of CAUYON010083869.1, from coordinate 11,442 downwards.
CTGCAACAACAACAACAAAAAATAGCTGGGCATTGTGGCAGGCGCCTGTAATCCCAGCTATTCAGGAGGCTGAGGCAAGAGAATCGCCTAAGCACAAGAGCTGGAGGTTGCTGTGAGCTGTGACGATGTGGCACTCAACTGAGGGGGAAAAAAAGTGAGACTCTGTCTCTAAAAAAAAAAAGAAAACGAAAGAAAAAAAAGAATGCTAGCCAGGTGTGATGGCTCACATATGTAATCCTAGCACTTTAGAAGGCTATGGTGGGAGGATTGCTTTAGGTCAGGAATTTAAGACTAGCCTGGGAAACATAGTGAAAATCCCATCTCTAAAAATATTTAAAAATTAGCTGAGTGTAATTGTGTGCACCTGTAGTCCTAGCTATTTTGGCTGTAGAGGCAGGAAGATTGCTTGAGTTCAGGAGTTTGAGGCTATGGTGAGCTATGATCACACCACTGCACTCCAGCCTGGGCACCAGAGAAAGAACCTGTCTTAAAAAAAACAAAAAGAATGCTGTCAATCTCATTTTTCACAACTATTAATTAGAATTTTCAAATTAATCATTAGACCAGGTCTGGTGGCTCACGCCTGTATTCCTAGCACTCTAGGAAGCTGAGGCAGGTGGATTTCCTGAGCTCAAGAGTTGGAGACCAGTCTAAGCAAGAGCGAGACCCTGTCTCTACTAAAATACAAAAAATAGCCAGGCATTATGGCAGGTGCCTCTTGTCTCAGCTACTCAGGTGTCTGAGGCAAGAGGATTGCTTGAACCCAGGAGTTTGAGGTTGCTGTGAGCTATGATGCCATAGCATTCTTCCTAGGGTAACAGAATGAGATACTGTCTCAAAGAAAAAAAAAAGAAAAGAAAAGAAAAATTAATTGTTGTATCCTTTTGTGATTAGAATTGCCATACCTTTCATCTTGTTATTACTACTAATAAAGTTTCGCACAATGACAAGCAAGACTTTGTGAGATTTCCAACCACAGGACTTCTTTTTGCTAATAATATATTAAACCTTTTTCTTTGTTCTTTATAAAGCCATTTATAATAAATGGAAAATATTTTTATTTGAATCTTATTTTGTTGAAAAATACCCAATGCAGGGTGGTGCCTATGGCTCAAGGAGTAGGGCGCTGGCCCTATATACCAGAGGTGATGGGTTCAAGCCTGGCCCTGGCCAAAACAGCAAAAAAAGAAAAAACCAACCCAATGCATATATATATTGTTAAATCTTATTAAACATATGTAAGCAAAATTTATTTAACATGTAAGTTAGCTTTTGAGAAAACTAGAGCCCATATGAAGTAGAAACAGCAAATTGTGAGGCCACAAACCACGAATGTGAAATTGTTTGTGCATGTAGGCAATTTAAAAACAAATTTTTTAAGCTTATGGTGCATGATTATACATAGTATGTTTCACATATAAAATGTGATAAAGTTTATAATTATTTATGAAATATTTAGGATATGTTCAGGTGTTCCTTCTCCTTTTTGGAGTATATATTTCGGTTTTGGGGAGGGCATGGCTGGTAGCACAGTGAAAACACTAGTGAAGAGTAAATGCAGGTGGGGCATGGTAGCTCACACCTGTAATCCCAGCACTCTGGGAGGCTGAGGTGGGCAGATTGCCTGAGCTCAGAAGTTCAAGACCAACCTGAGCAAGAGCAAGACCCCATCTCTACTTAGAATAGAAAAACTAGCTGATAATTGTGGCAGGGGCCTGTAGTCCCAGCTGCTCGGGAGGCTGAGGCACGAGAATCGCTTGAGCCCAAGAGTTTGAGGTTGTTGTGAGCTATAACACTGTGACACTCAAACTCAGGACAACAGAGTAAGACTCTATCTCAAAAAAAGAAAGAAAGAAAAGAAAAGAAAAAGAGTAAAGACAGTTAGATATGCTTCATATAGAGCACACAAAGAAAGTTCGTGTTACAGTCTTCAGGGAAGGATAAGAGTTAGGATGTAGTAAGCAGGAACAAATTATAACATGTTTTCATTGGAAAAGAGCATCTAGAAAATGTAGAAATTATCTAGTACAGTCTCATGATATTAAAAATTAGGATACCAAGGCTCAGAAAAGGTGCAGTGACACAGCAAACTTGTGGAAGAGTCAAGATGAAAACCAGAATCTTCTGACTCAATATGCCATGTTCAGCAATGAAGAAATTTTGGTTTGGAAAGAGAAAATATTGGAAGTAAGGAAGACAAGCTGACTAGGAGATGATTATCAGGATCCAAAGTAGAAAGGCCTAGATTTGAAGGTAGTGTTCATGGCTAACTGGAAAGTATGACGACTGTTTCCACCCCACCCCACAGAATTGTTTGGTGATGTCTTTTTACCCTGGGGTATATTTGGTATATGAAAGCACAATGGGGAAACAAGTTATCCAACTTTTCTGAGTCTCAGTTTCTAAGAGTGATTTAGAGTAGGTCTCCTGGTATATCTTTTACTTTTAAACAGTTTATTCAAGGAAAATTAACCTTTCTGGTTCTGTTAATTTATATTGTCTCAGTTGAGTAGAAATTAGAACAAATGAAGCATATGAGAACTAACCAGAGAAACAGAACCAATAGAAGAAAAAAGATACATATATAAAAAAGTTTATTGTAAGGAATTGTCTTCTGTGATTATGGAAGCTGAGGAGTCCAAGATACACTGGACTGGAGACGTGGGAGAGCCTATGATGTAAGTTCTAGTCCAAGTCTGAAGGCAAGAGAACAGTATCCCAACTGGAAGCAGAGGGATGGATTCTCCCTTAGTGTTTCTGTTCTGTTCAGATTGACTGAGGTCTACCCACACTGGGTAGGGCAACCTGCTTTACCCAGTTTACAAATTCAAAAGCTATTCTCATCCAGAAATAGCAACAGTGATACAGCAGAATAATGTGTAATTAAATTTCTGAGCATGCAGTGGCTCAGTCAAGTTTGCAAAAACAGTTTAACGATCATACTAAGAAAGCCTGGTTGACAGATCATCTTTTCATTCTGACTATACCAGGCACTGTGCTCGTGAGGAAGCAGCTGACTCTCTGTCCTGAAAGAGGTCACAAAAGAGAAAACAGGGACCAAGGGAGCAATACTAGCTACAGGAGAGGAGGGGGTTGAGGGAAACTGAGAATAACTACTGAAGATATGTGGTCTATTGGGGCTAACTAGTAAGTAACCTGTGTGAAATACAAAGAATTGTAGATTATAGTCTGTAGCCAGTTGGGGCCCGCTGGTGATTTCTACATGGAAATGTCATCAGATTTATCCTTAGAAAGAATATATAAAATGATTCATCCTTTTAGAAGAAGAGATTCATCCTGAGAGTTTATGAATGTGGGGTTTTTTTTTTTGCTGGAATTTTTGTTTTATTTATTTTTGGATTTTTTTGTTTTGTTTTGTTTTTATTTCATTAAGCCAGGAAAATACATTAATGAGTCTAGAAATTTGCCTTCTTTGCCTTCTGTTTATCTGGTTAGAGTATTTTCCATATTTTTCTTAAATAACATTTAGTTGTCAGGAACGTTGGGAAATGAGATTGACAATCCATTGCCAAAGTTTAGGAAGTAAAAATGAAGAATTTATCCAGTATTTTAGAAAGTCTAGAGGCAGTAAAATCGATTAGAAGACGAGTCATAAATTATGGGTTTTGTAGCTAGAGAGTATAAAATACACCAGCTATAGAAAGAAAATAGTTTTATTTGAAACAAAAGGAAACAGGCTTTTCTTCTTCACTTGGTCCACCAAACAGCTCTTCAAAATGAAATAGAGAAAACTAAAAGAAACCTTGGCTCCCTGATCTTGACATTATCACCTGTTATCCTAATTGTATATAGGTCTTAGTGTCTTTCTCCAGTTCCCCCCTCTCTGATTCTGCCTCACTTCCTAAAAGCCCAGTTTCTCACAGGAAGAAGTTGATGGGGTGCTATTCTATGCTGACCCTCAATCTACAACTCTAGCCTTTTTTTTTTGCCTCCCTGGATTCATTTTTATATTTATAGCCTGACTTGTAATATTTTCTTTTCCTTGGTGTGTCATGCCCTCAGCCTTTCCCTGCTTTGCAAGCATCTACTTCTAAAATTTCTTTCCATACTTACAGGAAGAATTCATTGCATCGCTCACGTTCCTTCATGGCAGGTTGTCTATACTACTAACACACATCATTTAGTTAGCTGCTTATTTTCTATCTCCTGACCATAAGTGGATTTGAGACATTGCATGAGAAAAACACAAGCTTATTATAATAGGAAACTATTAACTCAGTATTGAAGGTATTTAAATAAGAAACCTTGACTGGAGAAACCTGTCGCATTAGGATATAAAGCTTAGCTGTAAGCTTTCTAAATACCTGGGCAAAAAGAAAGATATTAGGAATTACATTGCTCTTATTTCCATTGTTAGGTTTACCAGGTGCTAAAAGCGTAAGATAAATTCAATTTAACAGAGTTTACTTGAGCAAAATGCTGATGTGCTAATTGGACAGCCCCCAGAACCAGAAAGGATTCAGATTCTGGGGCTGCCACATGCTGGGATGATATTTATGGACAGAAAAAAGAAAATGAGATACAGAAAAGGGAAAGGGGACACATAAACAGTAGTATGTAAACTGCTGGATTGGTTACAACGGAACATTTGCCTCACTCAAACACTGTTGAACAGTTAGGCTATCCGTGCTTGATTGAAACTCTGTGTTTAGTACAAAAGCAGGTTACAATCTGTTAACACATCTTTAGGTTACAGTTCACTAAGTATGGACGAACCTTTAGGCTGAACCTTTAAAATATGTAAGGGGGCAACTTTACGCTACTCTTAACACAGGAGAAGGGAGACTCTTTCTTGGCAATGTATTTACATAAAGGACTATGAGAGAACTTTCAGTCAGCTTTAACAATAAAGAATCAGTGATCTCTCACATCAGAGGTAGCTCCAGTATTAACTTAGAGCCTTAGCAACAGCACCAAAGACCAAGATTCTTTCGACTCCATCCCTTAGTACATTAACTTTATCTGTAGGTTACCTTCCCTCATTGGTAAAAAGTAGTTCTAGGCATTATAGTTCATAGCATTGCCAATGACAGATTAGTAATCTTTTTCCTTGTGTCTTTCAAGATCAAGGTAAACCTTCTCTAGAAATCATTTCTTCAGACCTCCCCTCAGGGCTAATTGTCCAGAATTCCTTAAAACCCTATTGAAAGCAATCATTGGCCACAGAAATAGGATCTTCATGACTGAGCCACTGGCTGAAACCAGCTTTCTCTGAAGCATATGGTGGCCTGGAAGAAAAGGGATAACTGGACAGCTTCAGGGTTCAACTGGGAAGGAGGCTCATATGGCAACCAAAGCGTCCACCTCAAAGAGCAACTGATTAATGTTGTCAGTTTTGTTTTATGTGAAGCAATCCGTAAATGGTTCTGTATGTTAGCCTAGCTGAGACCAGTAACATTTATTTTAAAATCATTTTTAAAAATCAGTTTCATGGGGGCCAGAGAGATATAAATATAAGCAGGGTGCCTTTTGGTGGCTTCGCTATGATACTGTTGTCCCACAACAACATTAGCATTGATATTATGGAGGAAGTGATGAGAAAGGTTACAGAGGAACTGTGAGCAATGCAGATTCTCAGGCTTCACCCAGACCTACTGAGCTAGAAATTCTAGGGGTGAGGTCTAGCATTTAACAAACACTTCAGGTCAATTAGATGCAGAGCTCAAATTTGAGGATCACTGATACTGGACATCAAGAACGTGACTTGGCCTTTGCCACCACCTGTCCCACCTTTGCTCACAGACAGGATCCAGATAGAGTAGGGGCAGACTCTAGACTCTCGAGACAGTTATCAGACAGTTATCTGGTAGTTCAGGTGCTGAAATAAAGGCAAATTTGAAGCATTCAAATTCAGTACTCCAAAGTAGGAAATAGTTCATTTAGGGTAGGAAAAATTTAAAGGCATATCCTCTTTATTAGTGTTTCATGAATGTTTGTAAATTCAGCCTTACATTTTGCACTCACTTCTGTAAAGTGGCTAAATTACTTAAGGCACAGAGCTTGTGTGGATTAAATGAAAAATCTTAATAGAAGTGCCTTTTAAAGCAGAAATGATTTTAAAGGTTTCTTGTTAAATTGTTTGTTGGTTGTGTTTGACTGGTTTGAGTTTCTTGTTGAGAAAGATTCTGATTTAGCTGACTAGAGTGCCTGGATCTAGTCATTTATCTTGGCGGTGAGTGTGCAGTGGAGGAGTGGCTGCTTTGTGCTCACATTAGCCGTTCCCATTTTAAACTCTTATTGTTACTGTTTTATTGGTATTACTATTGTTCTAGTTATAGTCTAGAGAACTACATTATATTATAGTCTATATTAACTACATTATATAGTCTACATTATGTATTAGAAATTATTTTCATATGCTGTTTATATAAAACATGATTTTTACCTGTCTTTATTCTTTGTCAGTAAAATGAGATTTGACTTTTAATTGGAAAATTTTCCAGTAGGAGAGAGTTTCACCTTTGGTCTTTTCTTTTTTTTTTTTTTTGAGACAGAGCCCAGCTGTCACCCTGGATAGAGAGCCATGGCATCACAGCTCACAGCAACCTCCAATTCCTGGGCTCAAGCAAGTCTCTTGCCTCCGACTCCCAAGTAGCTGGGACTACAGGCACCCGCCACAGCACCCAGCCATTTTTTGGTTGCAGCCATCATTGTTGTTTGGCAGGCCCGGGCTGGATTCGAACCCGCCAGCTCAGGTGTACATGGCTGGCGCCTTAGCCCATTGAGCCACAGGCGCTGAGCCTCAGCTTTGGCCTTTTCAATCCAATTTTTAAAAAGTTTTTACTTTTCACTTTCCAAAGACCCAAATGAATGCAAATTGCTGAATTGAAAAGCAGAATTTTCTGTTCTTTGGCTAGCTTTTGGTCATAGAAAGAAACAAAATTGTATGTGCATGTAGTATATTTTATATATAATATGCATGCAACCAGAATGTGCTCCATTATTCGTGGGATAAATCTTTTAACTCAGGGAAGGCAGAATAGAGAGTTTCACTATATAAGTACATTAATGGATTTTGGGATGCAGTTAAAGAATTTGATGCAAAATAAAGCATAGTTCCATGGAGACACATATGTATTACAGTGACAATCCAAGTTTGCAACAGGTATAAAATGGCTGGTACAAAAGAAGCTCATCTTATCACTCATTTCTAAAATACCAACAGGGATATAGACCTTTTCAAGGCGTTTCACTTTATGAAATAGCTTTTAGGTTGATAGAGTGAGGTAATTTTCTTGCTTTGTCCCAAAGCCCACTGTCTAGTGGCTCTGCCACACTGTATTATATCATGGTGGAGAAGAGTATTGCAGTTCTGAGAGATCAAGGCCATGCAGTGAGTTAGGGGCTGAGTTCCTGCTATGTTTCAGGACTTCTGATTTCTGGCCTAAGGTTCTAACTCTGAACACACCAGTGGGCACTGACTAGAGCAGAAGCAGTTGCTCCAACCATTAATTTTTTAGTGATGGGAAACAAGAATGAAGGATGCCCGTATCTGCTGCTGGAGTGAGTCCCATCAAGTTTTCTGATATCAGCACTTGTTTTGAGTCAGGCATTGCCCTTCACCTGTACTTGATACAAAACATAAGAGAAACTAAGCTTTCTTTGGCACAGTCTATTGGTTAGGAACCTATGACACTGATAAATAACTGAATTCTTCTATTCTAAATTAGGAAACAGTGGGTTTGTTCCATTACTAGATAATGTTCATTTCTGGTCTCCCGGGAACCTGTGTTAACAGAACAGGAAACTATGTTTCTATTATCTCTACTAATGGTGAAGAGCAATGGTGCAGATAATCAGAATAAAATGATTTATAACTGTCTCAAAGGTACAAGTACAATCAGGGGACAAGTTCTTCATAATGTAGTACTGTCTTTGGAGCACAAAGTAGATTGTTACAAAACGAATAGTGTTTTAGTGATGTTATTTAAATTATTGCATGTGGCTGGGCATAGTGGGTCATGCCTGTAATCCTAGCACTCTGGGAGGCCAAGGCAGGTGGATTTCTTGAGCTCAGAAGTTTAAGACCAGCCTGAGCAAGAGTGAGATCTCATCCCTATAAATAGCCGGGCATCATGGCAGGCACCTGTAGTACTAGCTACCTGGGAGGCTGAGGCAAGAGGATCATTTGAGCCCAAGAGTTTGAGGTTGCTATGATGCCACGGCACTCTACCAAGGGTGACAAAGTGAGACTCTGTCTAAATAAATAAATACATTTTTGCATATATAATAATCTGTAGGCAAATAATGATTAGGAGAACAGAAGTATTAATTTTAATAGTGTTTGTATCATTTGTTTTAGAAAAATGCAAAGGGCTTACATGCCTTGCTTTATGGAGTGATGTTTGGTTTAAAAATTGCCTATAAATGAATTTATTACCACTTACTATCCTAAGTGCCTAAGTAAAAGCCTCTAAAAGTTTTTAGTGTGGTGCTTTTTAAAGTGAAATATTTTCCATACTTAAAAATGTTTTCTTAATTGCATATCCAATTTTTCTACTATTTTCTTCACATTTTGTTGCTTGGAAGCATTTATGTTCTTAGTGATTTTGAGGACTTATTTTTAATTTTAAGTATGTTATAGACATTTTCATTTAAAACATGTTCTCTAAAATTTATTGTAGCTGTATGTTGATGTCTCATCTTGAGGAACCAAAAGTAACAGAAGATGAAGAACCACCCACAGAACAAGATAAGAGGAAAAAGATGGTAAGTTATAAAAGTAGCTAAAAAGTTAAGAAGAACCATATATTATGATCATTTTCTACAGGTTTGAAAATACCTGTCAGCACACTTGTCCATCTATCTATATATTTAGCCACCTATTCCTGTTGCAAGATACCTAGTAGGGTGTCTGAGTTTTGAAATTTGAAGTGTAACCTAAAATAGATGCATTATATGCCTAGCACAAGAAGATGAAGTTAACTTTTGATCTGAAGTAATTGTTGCTTGGCTTAGCAAAGAAGATTGGCTTCTTTACTTATAGAAAACGTATGACCTGCAAACCTTATTTAAATTGGAATAGTTATTCTTCTATTTTGAAGGGATGCGCTACTGTTGCTTGAATTTCCTATTATTTCACAGATCTTCACAATGAAGTTTTTCTGATCTGTATCATAGGCTTTTATAAAATTGCCCTTAAATTAATTGATAACCTGTTTTGAAAATCATTAATTCTCTCTTTTTGAAAACTACTAATGCTTTGGTATGGGAATCTCATAAGAAAAATTTGAAATATAGGAAATATCTAAAATATTTTACTTTTTAAAATTACTTATAATCTTGAAATTTTAAATACATATTTTGACCATGAACATGAAATAAGTACATAATACACTTTTTTACTCTTTACTTTTGCAATCTCTTCTAGTCTTCAGGCCTCATTGTTTACTAACTTCATTGGACTTCTTTCCTCTTTGGGAAAATGAATAGTTAGAATAAATAAATCAATATATAAAATGGTTATAGTGTAATAGGTAGTTAGAATAAAGAAATCAATATATAAAATCATAGTTAGAATAAATAAGTCAATATATAAAATGGTTATAGTATAATACTTAGTAATATAATATAATATTATAAATATTAATATAATAAATATAATATTTAGTAATTAAGTATTAGCTATCATTATTTTAATCTGATCATTATATTCCCTCCTTTTAAACTGTGTTAGAGTTTAATTCATCTTACTTCACTTTCGTGCTAGATATCATCTCCCTGGCAGATAGTATGGAGAAAAGGAAAACATCTGAGGATTCTCAGGACCTGAGTTCTAGTCCTATTTGTGCTTTTATTTGTGACCTTGAGCAAGTCATCTTGCCTTTCTAGAACTGTTTTGACTCATCTATGAAAAGATGAAAATTGGGGCGGTGCCTGTGGCTATCGACTAGGACACTGGCCCCATATACCGAAGATGGCAAGTTCAAACCCAGCCTCAGGCCGAATTGCAAAAACAGAAAAATAGCCGGGCGTTGTGTTGGGTGCCTGTAGTTCCAGCTACTCAGGAGGCTGAGGCAAGAGAATCACCTAAGCCCAGGAGTTGGAGGTTGCTGTGAGCTGTGTGACGCCACAGCACTCTACCGAGGGCATTAAAGTGAGACTCTTGTCTCTACCAAAAAAAAGAAAAGATAAGATGAAAATTGTATTAGTGGATTTCTAGGGCCTGTGAACTGAGAAGTTATTAGATTTGGATTTTTTTAATCTCTTAATACAATTTCTTTTCCTTCCCAATATATAGAGTTTGTGAGTACAGTAAAGTCCCTACTCAATGTCATGGATAGCTTCTTGGAAACTAACTTTAAGTGAACCAATATATAATGAACCAATTTTACTACAGGGTAATTGAGATAAACAAGAATTAAGTTTCTATAGGATATTTCTTTCTTTTTTGGGGAGGGGGACGAGGGCTTAGAGTTATTTTATTAGAATATTGAAAAGAACATATCCCTTTGTTATTCATGGAATTGGTAAATTACAATGGTTTCTTGCTTACACCCTAGATTTTTTTTTTAATTAATTAATTTATTTATTTGGAAGGTGAATGAATGCATCAATGAACGAACACAGTCCCCCCTGGGGCAAAGTGAATGAATGCATCAATGAATGGACACAGTCCATTCATGCAATTGAGGCCCAGGAAATTCACATGAAAATGACCTAGACATAGGGAATGGGGGTTCCACCTTTAGTCCCAAGTGCAAAGTGAAGGAGACACTGAGGCACAGGTGACTCCTCAGCAGTTGTCCAGCCTTTTTGGCTATTGGAACCTCCGGTGGGAGTTGGAGGTCCCCCTCCTTGCCAGTCATCGAGCCCGCTGGTTCTTCAGCTGGCTGCCGCAGCACCAACACCACCAAGGAGGAGGCGGCAGGTCCGTCAGCTCTGCTGAGCTGTCCAGGGCGCCAAATGTCCTGCATCAATTCTCCCTCTCCGAGTAGAAACCCCAACTGCTGTTAGGGAAAAGGGGCAAAGACTCGATCTAATTGCTTTCTGCTGAATCAGGCAATGATACAAGGGGGCAGTTAGGGTTTCTCCGGAGGGAGAGTGATACAGGGGTTCATAGACTGGAACCATCTTACTGCATGTGGCTTGACGACATTTCTGAAAAACACAAATCTCATTAGTATAATCAGTAATAGGCAAAGGTAGAGCAGCATCAGGTCAGAAGCACTTACTCAGTGATGCTAAAAGAAAACCATATTAGGAATTTTTTTGCTGTTTCCTGAATAATAACTTCAAACTTTCTTTTGGCTCACAAGTGTAGGTGGTCTATGGTTGGCTGTCTTCACTGTCTGCCTCCGTTGAAGATGGAGGGTTCCAGGATTTTACTCGTGAATGATGTATGCAGGAATCGACTCCTATAACTTTAACAGCTGTAGAAGAAGACAAGATAACAGGAAAGGGGACTTCCCAAGTTGGGGT
>CAUYON010083867.1:0-10855 GCA_963573935.1 Arctocebus calabarensis | reverse complement strand
CAGACCCTGGCAGAATCGCTCTGTTGTTACTGGATCTTTGTAGGGAGTGACCCTGTGTTTCTAATGATTTCTCAAACCCTGCAGGGTGGAGAGCTTAACTTCTACTCAGCCTGCTTAGAAGACACTTTAAATTGCTAACTTTGGCTAAGCCGAGGCTTCCCCAGGAAAGTGCTATGGCTGGGATCACTCCTTGAGTGGCTATCCACTTACCCAGTGTGCCTAAACCAGTCTCACCCTATTCCCCTGAGGGCTAAGGCTGCAAGGCATCTCAGTCCCCGCCTTTAGGCTGCTCAGTCACTAGATTACTCGCTCCCGCCCAATGCCTGTTTTGCGACTCTGAGGGTGAAGCTTGCCAGGGCAGTTCTCCCACAATGGCTCCACACAGCCCCCACCAAACACTGGCAGCTCCGTTTGGCTTGGTGGCTCAGTCTGGGGCCCAGGCAACACTCAAAAAAACCCCACACTCCTGCCCATGTTCTCCCAAGGCAGTTCAACCAAGTGCCAAGTCCAAAAGAAACCCAAACGGCTTACAGGCAAGGCCCTTCCAGCCTGCAGTCCCACTGCTGCCCTACCCACAGCCGCCGACAGGATCAGACCGAATGAACAGACGCAACCACTTGCCCAATCTCCGCCGCTTTAGCCTTCCTCAGGTTGTCCAGAAGCCTCACGCTGTCTCCCTGTGTCCCCAAAGGGAAGTTTCTGGGCAGATCCCACCTGGCAGAGATGCCTGAAGTCCTCTCTCCCCAGTCTCACTGTGCCCAGCCGCAAGGAAGTTGTTACTTATCCGCCCAAATTTTTATTGTTATTAAGAAAGCCACACTTTCTTTATTCTGGCTGCCAGTTTGCAGTCTTGCTTTACTATTTAAAAATTTTAAATAATATCGAAATAATCTTAAAAACTATTTGCTATCAGGGAACAACTTTTTTTCATATTTGTTCCTTTATGAACCACTTTGAAGCTCCAAGGAGGCTTGGGGGCTGTAAGAACTTCAGATTACCTTAGGAAAGAATCATTAGCATTAAAAGTCCAGCTGAAAGAGATGTGAGTTCACAGTCTGAAATTTTAGCCCAGCATTTTCATTCACCAGAGACATGAGCTGTGAGACTTTCTTACAGGTATTAAATTAGAGTATTCCCTGTTGATCCCTGAGTACAATACAAAGCAGAATGAGAATCACCAAGAAAAAAATATTAGAATTGTGTAGAAAAGGCTCTCAAAATCAGAGACCACTTGGCAAATGCCAACAGCTTTCTGCTCCCTCTGCTGAAGTTGCCTTGAACTCTGCAGGCTAACAAGACCCAGTCTCCCAACTACCCAGAGATGGGCACAACGACTGTTGGGACTGTGGTGCTCCTCCTCTTGGGGAGAAGGTTAGAATTTGTGAGTTGTATGAAGTGCAATTGCATCTTGTCGGGTGGAGCTATAGAGTTTATTAGCTGGCATGTGGAAGACGTGCAGGAGGTTGAATATGGATGCAGAATGGCTAAACAAAGAGGTGGACTTGCGGTTGCAAAGCTGCTATTTCTTGGCCCAATTCCCTCTCTTCTTTGGAGGCTGGGGCTGGGGCTGTTCTTCTGGCTGCTGCCTGTTAGCCTTCATCAGCAGGGGCGTGACAGGAAACGCCCAGGAGGGGCAAGGCCTGTGCTTCTCCACCGGCTTCTGGGTCCTGTGGGTGGTACCCCTGCCTGGCTACTCCATGCTGGCAGCAACTTTGTTCCTGCAGCACTTGCTGAGTCCAGTTTGCAGATTCCCAGCTCTAAGGAGACCAGGCTGACCCACACTCCCCAGACAGCAATGCCAGCTGGCCAGTGCCCCCTCTTCAGAAGTCTTCATCCAACCCCACAAACACACTCCCCAGAGTTCAGGCACACCAAAACCAGGGGCCTAATGTCCCCTCTTTTTTTTTTTTTTTTGCCTTCCTGGGACCCTCCTCCACATTTTAACAATTCCCCCCTTGTCTCTGTATTCCCCCAGCCCTAGGGGAGATCCCCGCTCCCTGCAGTTGCTATGTCCACCACACCTTAGTGTTTCCTTTTTGCCTTTGAGTTCTTCAGTACCCTGGTAACAACTCTTTACACTAAATTCTCCTTGAAATTAGCTCAATCTTTTTCCACCCCTGGGTGAGACTGATGGAATGAGTAATGCAGAGTTGCTTGAGCTCACAGCCCAGCCTGTGTCTCCACCCACTGCATGGCCATCATCAGGGGCTTCTGACAGCAGCTTCCCTGCCTTGCCCCCACCTGCTGCTAACCTTAAGGTGCCAGCTCATTTCTCCCTTATGGGAATGTCCTTTAGCTTCCTCAGCTTGTGGATAAAAACAACCATATGACCCCAGAAAGAGAAGACATTCTTCTACTCATCCCAGGGTAAGGTCTGTCTCCCTAGAAATATATTCTATCCAATGTAAACCTCTTCCCAGTGGTTTAGAATGTAAAAACTTTCCAGATAAAACACTATCTCTAGCCATAGGAGAGTGAGTTTGCTGCCTGCCTCTCACAAGGACAGTTAAACTATGACAAAGCTGATCAGATCTGAGCACATTGGGTTATTCGGGCTTTGTAACACAAAGGGATGGACAGACTACCCAGAATATGTCAGTTCCCAGTTTACTTAATTTTCAATTTTTCCCTTAGTGAGAGCCACAAATAGGCCTCCATCTCCACACCAATTTCTCCCAATCTATTCATAGAGAAGCTATACACAACTCCATAAATATAAGCAATAACATGGGGGCAGTTTAAATCCATACTGGAGTCATACATGTTTCCCCCAATTAAGCAACAAATCCTATAGGCATAACTCTGTGGGATCACATGCCAACTTTCCATTCCCCCCAAAACACAGCCATAACTCCCTACAACAGCACTGAAGTTCATGGAGACCCCCCCAGAATACGGGGTGTGCCCAACTGAAAGGGCCATTTTGTCGATCTTCTCCTATGAGTACAATCAAATTCTACTTTTGAATTAGAGAGTAACTGATATTTTTAAATCAGGCTTTTAGAGTTATGGGTAGAAGAAATGTGTTATTCTCAAAGTTGGCTGCAGCTTAAGCCACTTAGATTAGGACAAAGGCAGAATTTCCTTCCAGGAAGAGCTACTCTAATTTAGTGTGACCACCATACTGGGTGTTTGTTTCAAGTTGAAGTGTTTCCCCTCAATATTTGCATCCATGTGAAACCTCAGAATGTGACCTTATCTGAACCTTTGCAGATGTAATTAGTTAATACACGGTCATTTTGGATTAGGTCCAGAGAGGGTCCTACTCCAGTGATTAATGTTCTTATGAGAAGGGAGAACAGAGACACGTGGAGAGAACACCAGATGAGGATGGAGGCTAAGGCAGGAGCGACGTGTCTACAGACCAAGGGATGCCAGGTGAGGCAAGCCTGGAACCTGCGGGGAGCGTGGCCTTGCCAGGGCCCTACATTTGAATTTCTAGCCTTAAGAACTGCAAGAAAGGCTCAGCTCCTGTATCACAGTGCTTACAGCACCAGCCACATACACCGAAGGTGCCAGGTTTGACCCGACCTGGGCCTGCTAAACAACATTGACAACTGGAACAAAAAATAGCCGGACGTTTTGGTGGGCGCCTGCAGTCCCAGCTATTTGGGAGGCTGAGGCAAAAGAATTGCTTCAGCCCAAGAGTCTGAGGTTGCTGTGACCTGTGATGCCATGGCACTCTACTCAGGGTGACATAGTGAGACTCTATCTCCAAAAAAAACTGTGAGAAAATAATTTCTGTTGTTTGAATTCACCCAGTTTATGCTAATTTGTTAGAGCCTCCCTAGGAAAACAATACAGAGTGTTTGATTTTGAAAGATGAGGAACCCTTGAGAATAGACAAATAGGTAAAGTTTTTTTTAAATTATGATTATAGGTGATAAACAAGTAGACATTTTGAAAGTGTCTTTGGTGGGTGACTCAATGAAGAAAGCAGAGAGAATATGTGGGGGCAGGTGGCCACTTGAAGAGAAATCCCAGGAGAATTCTTGGAAGTCCCACTGCACGTGGTTTAGGATCTGAGCCATATTATTGGAAGATGAAAGGATGATGTGACTCAAGAAAACTGGAGGGCTTGAGACCATTTAATTCCCACTGCGCCTGGTTTAGGATCTGAGCCCTTTTACTGGAAGATGAAAAGATGATGTGACTCAAGAAAACTGGAGGGCTTGAGGCCATTTAATTACATGTGTTTAGAAAATAGTCCTTTCCCCTGGAGGAAAATTAACAATTTTGTGTTAATAAGGTTAAAAAGAAGAGCAGATTTTTGAAAATCATGGTATCATTTTTTGCCAATGAACAGAATCGAATGTGTACTATAGAAAGGAAAATGGAAAACCAGAGTTACTTACTGGATATTTTGGGACCATGTCGAGAGGGGGAAACGTGTGGCCACTCTGCCCTCGTTCCCTCTGTTTGACTGGGTGTATTTTCTCTGGGGGAGAAGCTACTATACAAAGGAATCAAAAATACAGACCATGACGCACTCATTCACTATCTTTCTGTGCACTTCACACAAGTTCCACCAAGAACTCTGTGCCCTAAACCAGACGGAACCCCTTGGACCCTTTGGTGGGCAGAATAATGACCTCTGAAGACATCTACAACCTCGTCCCTGGAGACCATGAGTATTACCTACATGCCAAAGATTTTGCAGATGTGATTAGAGTTGAGAACCTTGACATGGGGAAAATTTCTCTGATTATACAGTTGGGATCAATCTAATCACACAGATCCTTGAAAGCAAGGGACCTTACCTAGCAGTGATAAGAGAGTCGCATTGCTGGCTATGAAACTGCAGGAAAGAGCCGTGAGTCAAGGAAAGCAGCCAGACCATAGAAATGTAGAAACTGGAAATGGTAAGAAAATAGATTCTCCCAAAGAGTCCCCAGAAAGAAATCAAGCCCACCCAACATCTTGACTTTAGCTTGGTGAGACCCATATCAGAATTCTAACCTACAGAACTGTAAGATAATAAAGTTGTGCTATTTAGCTTTGAGTTTGTGGTCATTTGTTACAGCAGCAATAGAAAACTCATATAGACCCCTACCCCTCTATCTGACATCTTTTCATCATTCTGGACTTTATCTGTGATGCACATTGAACTACTGTGTGCCAGACATTCTGCTACATAAGGTGTCTCTGGTAGAGCACCTGCAAACGAGCTATGATTGTGCAGTACTTATATAGACAAATACTGTAAGACCTTGGAGGGTGGGGACTGTGTGGATCTAACTCTGTTGGCCTACACTATGGCCTAATCCAGTGCCTAAAACCTAAGAGTCTCAAAAAGAGTTTGTCAAATGAAGAAAGGATGTACAGAGAGGTTACACAACTTTCTCAGGATCAAAGGATAATATGGATCTAAATTGAGATCTGTTTATCTAAACAAAAGTCATATGTTTTCCACTGCAAGGTATAAGCCCCTAAATTATAGTATATGCATATAAAACCAAGAACATACATACAGGAGAACCTCCATAGCTGTTGTCAGCTCCTTACATTTACCTATTTTTTATTGACCTATTTTTGACCTATTTTTCGATGCCAGGACATGTACATATCAGTACAGTAGGCCTAGTTCCTTATGTTGACCATCTCTGTATTTTGACCAGTTTGGCACAGTTTTTTGGGTGGTCAACTTATAGACCACAGTATAGGTCTACTGTGTATGTGTATATATACAGAGGGTGTCAAATAAATGTATATACATTTTAAGAGACATTATCTGTGTAATACTTTACAAAGTCCAATTAAATGTACTGTTGCTGACCAACACATTCTACACACATCCATTTGCAATTCTTACACTAATTGGGAATGATCAATTTTACTTCTCTTAAATTGTGTACATATTTGGCACCACTGATATGCATGTGTATATATATCTATTTATATATACATGCCACACATTAATAGGCACTTAGGTTGATTCCACATCTTTATCCTTGTGAATTGTGCTGTACAAAATAATCAAGTATTCAAAAATTCAAATACTTTTTGGTAAAATGACTTCTTTTGTTTTAGGTAGATACCAAGTAGTTGGATTGCTGAATTGAGTCATAAGTCTACACTGATTTCATTGAGGAATCTCCTCCACACTGTTTTCCACAGAGGTTGTATTAATTTTCAGTCCCACCAAGAGTGTATAAGCATTTTTCTCTCTGCATCAATGCCACATCTAATTTTTCTTTTTTTTTACTTTTTAGTAATAGCCTTTCTGACTATTTATGTGTGTTATTTAAGTGTGGTTTTATTATGCATTTTCCATGATGATTAGTAACATTAAGCATTTTTTCATGTTTATTGGTCATTTGTCTCTTTTATTTTGAAAAGCTTCTGTTCATGCATTTTCTCTACTTTTTAATGGGGTTGTTCTTTTTTTTTTTGCTGATTTATTTGAGTTCTTTGTAGATTCTGGATATTAGCCCTTTATTGGATGTACAGTTTGCAAATATTTTATCCTATTCTGTAGGTTGTCTATTTGCTCTGTTGATTATTTCTTTAGCTTTGTAGAAGCTTTTTAGTTTAATCAAATCCCATTTATTTATTTTTGTTGTTGCTGTGATTGCCATTGGGGTCTTCATCATAAATTCATTGCCTAGGGAAGGCCAAAGTCTAGAAGAGTTTTTTCTACATTTTCTTTTAGAAATTTTGTAGTTTCATACCTTACAGGTAAGCCTTTAATACACCTCAAATTAATTTACTAATGTCATATATCAAATCATAAGTCCAGAAAAAAATTCTATATGTTGTTTGAAACTACAAAAAGGATGAATAGCTAAAGCAATTTTAAGCAAAAAGAATGTACCTATAGGGCATCACATTCCCATACTTCAAACCATACTATAAGGCCTTAGTAATCAAAACAGTATGGTATTGATATAAAATTAGAGATATAAACCAATGGGGAAAAAAAAAGAAAACCCATATATGAAGCCACCTACCTTTAACCAACTGATCTTTGACAGAGCAGACAGCAAAGGAAAAGGGGAGAGAGGAGCCCTATTTGACAAAGGGTGCTGGGAAAATTGGACAGCCACATGCAGAAGAATAAAACAGGACTTCTCTCTCTCAAAACAGTAATTTAAATGGATTAAAGACTTAAATGTAGGGTTTTCTTACTCTTAGTTAATCTAACACATAAAAGTTTGTTCAAAATAATAATAGCAGCAATGTATCTAGTGACTTTATAGGTTATGGATAAGTGAAATGAATATTAACAATGTTGCAGGAATAGAAGGCCTGCAAAATAGTGTAGTGGTATTTTTTCTTTTTTTCTGATTTTGGCCAAGGCTGGGTTTGAACCCACCACCTCTGGCATATGGGGCTGGCACCCTACTCCTTTGAGCCACAGGTGTCACCCAGTGTAGTGGTATTTTAAAGAGGACTTGGATTAGTTAAAAATGTATATTCAGATAACAAACAACATTCAACTCCATGTTATGTATAAGAAACCCACTTTAAAAATAAAGTAAAAAAGTGGAGAATGAAATACAATGCTATTATTAAGCAAAAGAAAGGTAAGAATGTGCAGTGACAGGAACACTTTTACACTGCTGGTGGGACAGCAAACAAATACAGTCTCTTTGGAAAGAAGTATGGAAAATCCTCAAAGAACCTATCCTCAAAATAGACCTTCCATTTGATCCCACAATCCCGTTACTAGGCATCTACCCAGCAGAAAAAAAAGTCATTTTATCATAAGGGCATATGCACTAGATTGCTTATCCCAGCTTGACTTTACAATTCCCAAAATGTGGAAACAACCTAAATGCCTCTCAACCCAAGAACAGATGAATAAACTGTGGTATATGTACACCAGGGAATAGTATTCAGCCATAAAGTGATGGAGACTTAACATCTTTTATATTAAGCCAGATGGAATTGAAACACATGTTTCTTAGTAAAGCATCGCAAGAATGGAGAAGTAAGTATCGAATGTGCTAAATACTAATATGAAGCCAGTAGACAAACTAATACATGACCACATAAGAGAAAAACTCAATTCATTTCAAACTGAGGGGGGAGGAGGGAGAGGGAAGGAGGAAGGAGTTGGTGTATTCCTCTTACTGGGCACAATGTAATGGTATATGGCACATCTGTTGGCTGGGACACTACAACAGGGACTCAAGAATTCTTAACAAATGCAAACACTGTAACCTAGTTATTTGTACCCTTACATTAATATGAAATTTAAAAAAAAGAAAGAAAAAGTTGGAGTAACCATATTGCTTTTAGAAAATGCAGATTTCAAAGAAAGGGAAGATCATCAGTAATGAAGAGGACATTGTGTGTTAGTAATGACAAAGAGGTCAGTTCTCCAAAAATATATTAAAAAATCCTTAATGTATGTACATCTAACAACAGAGTATCAAAATATATTAGATAAGAACTAATAGAACCATAAGAAGAAAGAGGAAATCTACTAATATAGTTGGAGACTTCAACTCCCCAAACAGTAATTTACAGATTCACCAGACAGAAAATTAATAAGGACATAGGTGAACTGAACAATACTGTCACCCGACTGAGTCTAATTGACACTGCTAGACCACTTCATCCCACAGCAGCAGAATACACATGCTGATCAAGCTCACACAGAATATTCACCAGGATAGATCACATACGGGACAAAAAGCACACATTAACAAATTGAAAGAATTGAAACAATACAACACTTTCTCTCATTCAACAATGGAATTCAAT
Organism: Arctocebus calabarensis; assembly: GCA_963573935.1. Classification (NCBI taxonomy): domain Eukaryota; kingdom Metazoa; phylum Chordata; class Mammalia; order Primates; family Lorisidae; genus Arctocebus; species Arctocebus calabarensis. The sequence goes on along the minus strand of CAUYON010083867.1, from coordinate 2,143 downwards.
TATAAATCAATAACAAAAATAGCCCTGATGAACTAGGTGGAAAACTCAGAAACCTTGAAGATTAAACAACATGTTTCTAAATAACGCAATGATCAAAGAAGTCTCAAGAGAAATTAAAAAATAGTTTGAACTAAATGAAAAAGAGAATGCAGCTTATCAAGATTTGTGAGATGCAGTGAAAGTAATGCTTAGAGAGAAATTTATAGCATTGAAAATTTTTATGGGGGGAGGGGCAAGAAGGCTGATTGGAAGCAGCTTCTGACAGAGGCTCCTGTCCAAAAGGAAAGATAACCTCCAGAAACTGCCCAACTGAGCTGAAGACTGGGAGCCCAGCCAAGAGAGATAGAAGGGATAATTGCAGGTCACCCCTCAGGCAAGCTGCAACTTCCAGAAACCAAGCTTCAGGCAGAAAAACTGAACTAAACTTTTCCACCATTCTGAACTTCCAGGAGGACTCCCATCCCCCCTTACCTGACGCACCAGAAGCCTGACCTCTGATGAAACTGAGGGAGGAGGACTTGAGCAGCACCCACCCTCCTTACCTGCAAGACCAGGCAACGGCCAGGTAAGAGACTCCAGGGCCAGCCCCCAGGCTAGGGACGCTGCCGGGACCCCTGCAGCGGCTATGATTCTTGCCACACCTGTCCCAACACCCGCAGCAGCCAGAAACTCCACTGGGACCCTGCCAGGCCTTGGCCCTCGCAGCACCAGCCAGGAGCTCTGCTGGGACTCACGTGAGCCCCAATTTGCACCCTGTTGGGCAGTAGCAGCAGCCAGGAAGTCGCCAGGACTCTTGCGTGTTGCCGATCTGTGCCCTGCTCAGCCCCAGCCCACCTCCTGCTGAGACTCCTGCCCGGCTGCGATCTATGCCCGAGGCCTGCCACAGTGGCCAGGAACTCCACTCCGCTGGGACTCCCATGTGGCCCCATATGGTACCCCACCAGGCCTTGACCCACCAGCAGCAGCCAGGAAGTCCGCTGGGACTCCCTCCCAGGGCTGATCTGTGCCCCGCCCAGCCTCGTCCTGCCACCAACCAGGACATTTTGCCAGGCTCCAATCCATGCCCCAGGCCCACTGCACACAGTAGCCAGAAACTCCACTCCACCAGGACCCCCATGCACCCTGCTGGTTCTTGGCCTGTGGCCAGCAGTGGCCAGGAACTCCGCCAGGACTCCTGCAGCCCCACTTAGCACCGGCCAGGCCTGGGACCTGCCTGGCCTGGGCCCTGCCCAAGCAGTGGCCAAGAAGTCTGCTGGGACTCCTGCCCAGCGCTGATCTGTGCCCCACTCGGCCTTGGCCTGCCACCTACCAGGACCCCCTCCCAGCTCTGATCCGTGCCCTAGGCCTGCAGCCCACAGCAACCAGGTACTCCACTCCACCAGGACCCACACGTGGCTGTGATTGGACTCTGCTGGGCCTTGGCCCACCACCAGCAGTGGCCAGGAACTCCACAGGGACTACCACATGGCCGGATTGGCAGTCCCCTGGGCCTTGGCCCGCAACCAGCAATGGCCAGGAAGTCTGCTGAGACTCCCATGTGGTGCTGATCTGTGCCCCACCTGGCCTGGGCCTGCCAACAGCCAGGACCCTGGCTGGCTCTGATCTGTGCTCCAGGCCTGCCACCCTCCCTGCAGAGCCCTCCTCCCAGCCAGAGACTGCTGGAGGCACAGGCTCCCTTTAAAAAGGCCACCGGGTGCCCCATCTCATGCCCTGCTGCTTGATCTGGGCATGCCACACTCAACTCTCTGGGTAGGGCAGTCCCAGAGGAGCTACACAGGGTCAGTCCCTACAAAGATCCAGCAACAATAGAGTGATCCTACCAGGGTCTTATCTGGGAAAGACACCTCCCCAACTCTAAGGACGGTCATAGGCAACAGTGAAAAATAATCATGAGGTAGAATCAACAGAAAAACTCTGGTAATACGAATAATCAGAGTAGATCAACTCCCACAAGGGATGGCAAGGTAGATACAGCAAAAGTTCCTTTGCATAAGCCAATAGCTGAGATGTCAGAAATCGAATTCAGAGTCTGGATAGCAAATAAGATCAGCAGAATGGAGGAAAAGATGGAATTAGAATTTCAAGCAGTAATCCAAAAGATGACCCAAAAGATGTCTCAAGAATTCAATGAATTCAAAGACAA